>CABFVX010001726.1:84766-103403 GCA_902151425.1 Timema shepardi
GGGGGGGGGGGGGGGGGGGGGGGGGCTAAAAAGGTAAGAAAAAAAGTGTTACATGGTTTATGGAAACCCCTAAACAGGATTACCAAAACACTAATAATACAAGAAATCTAGCTTTAAATAAGGTTTTGCATGGGAAATTAAAACATGCCTTAAACTTTGGATGCCATTTACCACAAATTAGTAAAAATAGATATTGATGTTTGAAATATTACATAAAAAAAAGTAATTTTATAGCTAGAAGGGTAATTTTTAATGTTCAGAATTAAGTTTCTATTGGTAAAAATAAAAAACAGGAAAATGAATTTTTCCGACATGTGGCATGTTTTCCTGGTTTGCATAACATATTAAATTGGGTATTGTCCATGTGTGCATCGAACTATAATCAATTGGTTCAATATTAGGAAACGTTTGACAAACGCTGGTCGAAGGCATCCCTCTCACAATAGACTGGACTGCCAATGACAAGAAGATCCAAGTTCGAATGTCGGTTGAGTATAATAAGGGTGATTTTTCCTTAATAGTTTTAAACTTTCCTTCCATGTGAATGTGGGTACACTTTGTCAAAATTCAACATTCCTTATCTCTAACTCATCACCCTAATTAGTATATATGGTTATAAGTTATAACATAGGGTATTAAAACATAGCTATAAAGAGAAAAAAAATATCATTAAAGCAAAAAATTTGAACAGTTAGAGCTAGTTACTATTTTTATTTTCTTAATATGTAGGAAAAAAAAGTGCATTAAGCAAAATATATGTAATTAAATAAATATGAGAGAAAAATAAACCACAAATAATTAAAAGTAAAAATACTAAATCATATTTACACAAACTTAAAATATGTTGATGTTTTGATTTCATCTTCCTAAGGATAACTACAACTACTTACTGAGAAAGATGCAATAAAAGTAAATAAATATTGACATGTGTGTAATTATGTGTGTGTTTTTACTTTTATTCGTGCCCCATTATTTTCCTACAACTCTTGTCATTTTATTTAATTACATAATATAGCAACTTATGTAAGAGCTAATTCAGCAAAGTAAATCTTTTATGCTTACCATGTTTCTAGGATTTGGATTAGTAACAATAATACTTAGCTCTTAACTCTTACTACCCGTTCGGGTTATAATAATGCTTTGTATTAGTAGAAGAGTGTATTCGAATCAACTCTAATAACAATTAAAATTGAAAAGCCAAACATCTCACCAGAAACTAGAGCATTGAGGTAACAAGTCAGTAGAGTTGGGTCTGTTTCTCTAGGCTCAATCAGGTTTTCATATGGGAACAGGGGCTAGAACAGAATATATATCTCCCATTCAAGCAAACAACATTTGAATACCTTTCAACATATTATCAAATTAAAAAGTATTTTAACACTTTTGCTGTGAACCAAAGTTGAGTTAAAAAAAATTGCTTTGTAGGCTTGTAACAATTTTATTTTATGCAGTGGTGTTTTAATAATTGTATTTCAATTAAATGTTTATTTGCTGTGTATGTCTTTAATGTTATTAATTCCTTTTACATGGTCCTATTATTTTTTAATAATAACCTTTTTCTCCTGTCATCGTGTTATTTCATTATTACCAAATTGACCAGAAAGTAAGGGAAACTTTTCCCTTAGCAAAAACAGTTTTTATAAAACCTTCACACAGTCAATAAATGCACTGTTGGGTAATATGTAACAAACGTGTAAACTTTGAGGACTGAAGTTAAAATATATATTGAAATATGTAATCGCAATGACATAAATTGAGTTTGAGGATTATAAGGAACGTACTTGGTAGAATGACAATTGGTTAATTAGATGTTACACTTATGAGTCAATTAACATATAAGTAATGAAAAATAAAAGAGAGGAGTTTAATAAAAAGGGAGATTGTTAAAACATAAAAAGTATATGTTAAGTCAATTAACAATATGAATTGATTAAAGTAATAAATAACTAATTATTCAAGGCTAAAAATTGATATGTCAGGAATTTAATTACATGTAAATGCATAAATTATTCACACAAGTGTCAACTATAAATTGATCAAGAGCAACTTTAATTAAAATAAATAGGAAAAACAAGTGGTTGAACAAAATTAATAAAAAATGAAATTATTAGAATTTTTTTTAGAATTCTATCAAAAACAAAAATTGTAAATAGTTAGTAACAAAATAGAGTTGTTAACACAAATAACAATTAATAAATGATCAGTTTGCTAAAATCTAGGAAACAGTAAACAAAGGCAATAATGCAGAATAAACAAATTTACTAATTAACTAATAGGAATTAAACACTTAAAATTCCATAAATTATTTTTCTAAGAATCACTTGTAAAGTGATCATAAGCAATTTGAATTTAAAAGTAGGAAACCAATAGGTGAACAAGCTTCAATTAAAGAAATGAAATTGTTATAAAAAAAATTTGAGAAATTTATCAAAAACAGAAATTGTAAATGGTTAAACTGAACAGGAGTGTCATTACAAGTGATAGTTACATGAGATCAATTTAATAAAATCTAGGAACAGTCAACAAGAAAAATTATACATTTACAACAAAGATAATTTAATAAAATCTAGGAAATAAATAACAAGGACTAATACACAATGTAAACATATTAAAGTTTAGAAGAAACATGTTAAAATTTTCCTAATAACATAGCATGCATGATTAAAATATGTTATTGTTTAGAGCTTGTTATTAGGTCAAGAGGTTACAAACTATATTAACCAAAGAGATAATTAATTAGACAATTAATAATTAGCAGGAGTGTCAAGATCAGATCAACAACGTGGTTTTAATATAATTGATATTGTAAGTTTATTAAATATAAGAGAATGGATGTAATTAAGAAGTGTAAATGGAAAAAATACTTAAAATGATACTTGACTGGTGTATTACAAAAGACGTTTTTTAACTGTGATTTAATTCCACTCCTTAGACACTTGTACCGCCTCTAGGCTGGATGTTTGACGACATGTTTCGGCATTCATTACGTCATCCTCAGGTCCTCATGGTGGGGTTGAGTTGTTGTTCCTGTTATTATTGTCATTCTACCAAGCAAGTTCCTTCTTACTTCTCCTTACTACAATTAAAATGAATTTAACTAATATAAATTGAGGTGTTTTGTTTATTTTAACATTGTAATGTTGTAAATTGCGAGTGAGAGAACTAGTATAGCAACATGTTTTGATGAGTGATGTAACAACTGACTATTCAAAACATCTTGTCAGCCAGTATTCTTGTTGGCAATCAGGCCAATTCATGGTATATATGGTTCTATTTTATAGATATTCAGGGCTGACAATTTAACAAGTCTGCGGGGTCACTCTGACTGTTTTTGGGGCTGTGTGGACTGGGACACCGGATCCTTGAGTATGTGTGCTGGAGGGCTACTGCCGTGCCCAGGGTACCGGGGTTCTTATCCGTATAGGATCACCTAGAGGGTCAGTCAGGCCATTGGTTAAGCATTCCATACTATACTGCAAGAGTAAAATAATGTATAACTTTTTAGTAAATTCTTAATAAGATCACATTTTGTAGTCGTGAAAAATAGTACAATAAACCCTAAAAACCAAAGATATCTATAAATTACGAAACCACAAACATACATCCGGTCACTGTCCCCCTCCTTGGCTGCAACCCATCCTGATGGTGTAGGGCCCACGAGTCAGGGGGTCACAAATAGTTTATAATCCACACAACCGCTTACCGCTTAGCTGTGACAGGGTGAAATATTGATCCATGAATATGTTGAAGAACTTAAAGGACTAGGGTTCAAAACTAACCTAATGTGTTTTTTTTTATGTGAAACTATTTTTAACATCCTAACTCTTAACACATATTTAACTAGAATATGCTCTGGTTTGATAATTATTGTAAATTCGCAAATCATATTTGCTTTGCAGATGTCTACACAGCCAAATGCTGACCATCAGTTCAACCACCAATATGCCGATGGAGATGGATTAACAATGGTCCTAGCATTAAATATAATTTATATGATGTTATATCGCAAACATAACCCATTTATTTTGTTCTAAGCTGATAAATTAAGTTACTATCAGAACATCTAATCACACTATTTTAGAGTTTTGTCACATGAATATTAATTTGTGATGTAGGTAGACAACAGCACAAAATCTAAAAAAATCAAATATAAACTAGAAATTTTAGTTTTGAATATTTTTATCTGCAAAGCTTCATAATCGTTGCATTTGGAATTTTATTTTCAAATTAAAGTCAAAGCTGACACATACTTGAAACAAAGTCAAGGTTTTCGAAGCTTCTCACATATTTATAGCCTGTAGTTTAAGACTAAATAGGTCTTCTTCAGAGTCTGTGAACAACTAACTGTCGTGTGGCTGGCCAGTGACCAACTTACTAGTTTCCCAGGTCACTTGCGGGTCACTACGATTCTTCTATAGTTGTAATGTAGCCAACTTCTTTCAGAATTAGGGTCGAGGATTTGAAGATCATTCAAATTAAAACAGTTCATTCCCTGAATCTAAGAACTGTTGTCATTCGAACAAGCCTAATAGTCTCGGCCCTAGGCATAACCTTATTGCTTTTACTTGCATAAGCATCTAGAAATCAATAAATACAGGTTTAGAGCTATTCCGCGTCTTCCTCAACTCTCTATCTGGATATAATAGGGGAGCCTTGGTACAATGGCATCCAATTTTAAGTACCTGAGCTACTGTGGAAAGCTTCCCAAAAGATTTATAATAATTAAATTAGTATATTATAATATAAAATTAGTGGCCTATGCCAATTAATAAAGATATGTATTAATGTTTTACAGAGATAAATGTGATAGCTATGGAATTTAAAACAATCTATTTATTAGTGGTTTGCGAGTACACCTTTTTCACTTTGAGTAGAGTTCAAATAGAGTTTGAATGAAAACATTAAGTTCTAGTAATATAAAGAAATATTTCTATGTTTTACTGCAACAGATCAAAACAGTGTCAGCATACAGAGAGTACGCCTCATTACCAAGTATTATTCTGTCTCACCTCCCCCCATTTGGCAGGTAGTAGTCGCAGTATAGGGGTGTGTTCTCCCCACACAAGCTTCCTATATTCACCACTGTGGCGCTGCTGTAGTGGGATTAACAGGAAATGACCAAAAAGCTTGTCTCCATAGGACACTCCTTCAAACTGGTCCACAAGCTGTGTATACCTGGGAGGGGCACATTTTTTTTTATCAAAATGTTAAATATTAAATAATAAACCTATAATATATTTTGAAATTTAAATTAAAACATCAACTATTTAAAAGGAGAAAAAAAATAGTGATATTTTGGATCCTACAACATAAGAAAGGGGTTTTCCTTATAGAGATATATTATATAATTTCATCCAATGTCCTTTTCCCGTGTTTGTCCTTTATGTTATTTCTTTTACATGTTCCTTAATATGTGTCCTATCATTCTTTACAACTTTTCATTTTCTCCCCCATTTTTATTTTTCTCTCTTTTAATAACCTGCATTGTGCATTTCACAGTCCCTCCTGATGAGTTCTGGTAGAATGAAACCTAAGTTGGGGTATTGGGTGGTAACGATCGATTTTCTTCAAGAGGCAGCTGTTACCTTATTGTGCAGTGGCAGCAGTGTAAAGTGTGAACTGTGTTCTTATTTTTACTGTAAAAGCCATATTGTGTTTGTCCCTTATGTATGTTTCTATTCACCTTTCTTGTACCTTCTCCCAAATATAATATATATAAAATAGGTAAATGAGGTGAAAAATTATTTGAGTAGTCCAATAGTCATTAACTAGTGCTGGGGTAATGATCAGATTGGCAAAAGAATTGGCCAAGCCCTACTCTTGAGATTATTCCCAACATATTAACACTATATTATTTTCAATTGATTTAAAAGAATGTTTTATTTCCTTTATAAAAGAAAACATTGTATCAATGTTAAAATATATAGTACATCTGTTAATGCTAGTAAAAAAAAAATGACTGTCGAAGATTAACCAAACTGTTTGGTTATTTTTTGAAGGACATTTTTTTTAATAAGTAAGAGGTTTGATCTAGTAAAGTTACTATTTTAAAACATTCGTTTTAAACGTAGAAATAAATAAGTTCCATAATTTTAGTTTAAAGTGGGCTAGGTAGTATTTGATGGATCTTCATTAAGTTGTTTGATTCTTGGATATTAAAAAGTCAAACAAAACATGAAAACCCTTTTTTTAATAGCATGGAATCACTATTGAGGTATTTTCTTATATTTGGAAGAGCAAAGGTGGATAGAAACATATAAAAGAGAACAAACACAATTTGGCCTTTCCAATAAAAAATAACACAATACACACTTTATTGTGGTGCCACTGGACAAAGAGATAACCGCTGCCGCTTTAATAGAATTGATCCCATACCACAAAGTCCCCTGCAGGGCAATTATGACCATTCGACGCAAAGTTAGTTGCTACCGCTAGTTAGCTTCACTTTCGAGGAAAATATAGCGTTTGGGTTATTATGACCACCACACTTTGTATCGTCCGCTAGTTTTAGCTTCGACTTTGCTTCTAGCGTCAGAGCACAAAATAAAATTAGTTTGTGTCAACAGTTGGCAACGCTTTAAGACGTTAGAGGCTAGAAATAAAGTTAATTTATTTCAAGAATGCTGGTATTCATCACTGAACATTTTTCATGTTTTTATTTTCCCAAACAGCTGATCACAAGTCATATTATTTGAAAAACAGATTTAACCTAGCTTAATTGAATAAATCGCATGCATAATTCTGTTTACCTACAGTTTGAAATTAAAGAATTGTAATGTGAAATATGCATTCAAATAGTAATGTCACACGGAGAAATGAATTAATATGAGATGTTGGCCAATAAAGAAAAAAATATTTTTGTAATATGTATGATTTATGACTCAATATTTTATTCTTAATATAATTATTTGTGTTTATACTGGAACAAGTGTAATATATTGTGTGAAGATCTTAGGAAGTAAAACTAGTTATTTAAAGTTGAAGAAAGCATTCAAGGACTCCAAATAAAATAGTGTTTACACATTTTTACTACCACTAAATGTCAAAAGGCAATGGGCATTTATACCCAGTCGGCCTACTAAATTAACAATAAAGTGAACGAGAGGGTGGTTTGGATGGTTAAAAATAATAAAAGGCATCTTTTATTTAAAGGGAATTCTTGAGACTTTAGTTAAGTGACTAAGAATATAAAGATATTATATTTCTTTGTGAGTTGATTTCAATTTATTTACTTAATTATAACCAGGTCTAACTACTAACTATCTGTGTCAAATAAAATTGGTAAACCTTTTATAATTTAAAAAACCTAGGCCTAAACATTTAGCTAGGGCTTATTTTGGCTAGTTCCAGTCTTGGCTGCAATATTTCATAGGCCTACAACTCACATTAATGTGGATAGTAATTGCTACTTTAGGCCTTTGTACAATTCAGTTTCAATAGGCTTACATTATTTAAGTTTTGTTGAGGCATCTTAAAGAGATTAAACCTACCTTTTTATTGTCTTGTCAACTGGTATGTCCATGTGTTTTAGCCTAATAGGGGATACTTAGATGATAAAGGTTGAGTAATAGAATTCGTATTTGTGTAGTGGGAGAGCGGGAAAAACTTTAGAAAAATAAAATCACTCTCACACCCAGCTAGGATTCAAATCTTAACCTGCCCACCATTGGAAAATAAGATCAAAGAGACAAAAGTCTTGGTCAATGTTGCCCCATGAGGTGGGTCAATATACTACTAACAACCCAAATATGTTGAAGCCTAACTTACCTCCACCTACTATAAAACTTACAAACAATTAATCTTAATATTGGAATGTTCAAATTATCAGTGCGTGTATAGTGAATAATAATGCATTTTGATAGTGTTGTGTTTCAAAGAAAATATTACTTTTAATTACAAAACCTAGCAAACATAACCTCATAACGCTAACCAAAGGACAAGTAAAATGTTTGCGCAACTTAGCGTCATTCTACAAGGAAAATATTCGCGCTCGCAAAGTGGTTGGTCATAATAACTTTTGTCGTAAAGTCTAGCGCCTTTATGCTAACAGTCACAAATTAATTTTGCATCGTGGTCATAATAGCCCTGCAGGCCTAGGTTTCTTTCTATTGGAACTTCAGGGGAAGTGGGAAACGTGTAACATAACTTCCTAAAAGAGGAAACCAAAAATTACAAACAGGAGAAAAAGAAAATTGGTAAAGAATGTCAGGACACTTAGAAAGGAGAAATCAAATCAAAATCAAAGGAATTGAGCAATAAAATACTTGATTGGAATACAACATTTGTTGACCCGCTTCAGTGGCCTTATGGTCCAAGGTGTTACTCTCACAATGGACCAGACTGACAATGAAGGGGAGATTGAGGTTCGAATCTCAGTCAGGTGTACTGAGGGTGGTTTTTCCAAAATGGATTTCCACTCTTCATACACACAAATGTGGGGAAAAAAGGAATAAAATAGCAAAACAAGTTATCTTGTTAGAACTGTTACGTACAAATCAAAGAATGAAGAAAGTCCTGGGATCTTCTCAGTAAAGACCAAGAGAGAGTTTTTGGTCATTAGACGCCTTAGTAACGCGTCAAGGTAGTTATGAATAACAGGATCCAGAAACAGGTCACTAGCTGCGGGAAACATAATAAAAATTAGGTTTTAAAGCAGATTGTAAAATTAATTAAATCACATGTGTAAAGAAGTGTTGTATCCATGATCACACATGCAACAGAAAAGTTGTCACAAGGAGAAACAAGATTAGGAATGAAGCTATCCGGGAAAGAATAGGGGTACAGGGAGAACATGAGGTAGTAGAAGAGATGGGAGGAGCAGATAACAGACAGTGTTCAAGTCAGAGGAGAATAGAAGCAAAGAGAGGAGGAAGAGTATTGGATGAAATGAGGAAAATGGAGATATTTTACTAAATTTACCTGACCATTGGCTGGACACAGTTAATGATGATGTGTATTCTTAAAAACAAAAAAGGTACAAGATAAAAGAAGACTTGAAATAGATAAAAATAAATAGATTTTTGATTTAAAAGATGTAATATATGAAATAATTGTAAAAAATTATATATATATACACACACACACATTTCCCCCCCTTCATCTCAGATTCAATCCAGAGGGGTAGTATGAATTTGGTTACCCATTACTATTAGCACCACGTCTTACTACCTGTTCGGGTTATACACACTTACGCTAATGTGTAATGGTTGGGTGATTGTGAGATGAAATGGAGGACCTACAGTTTAACGTGGAATCCGAACCACGGTGGAGGCCTGGCATTCCTCACATTCACAAGATGGGTTACCCATTGATGTGCAAGTTCCCAGTGCCAAAGTTGAGAGTTGTTGCAAGTGGCTTTCAGCAATGCTCCGAGTGCTCATGTGGCAGGAGTCAAAGTCCTTACTGTGGGTGTTAGCATGGGAAAGAATTGGTTTATCAAGATTTTTGTGGTTGATATCAAAATAACATTTCATATATTATTTCTTTTAAATCAAAAATAAATTTATTTTTATCCATTTATTATTTCAAATATACTTCCTGTTGGTTTTAAAGTTTTTTTAATCATTAATTCTCAGCAAGCTATTTTTCTTTTCAAACCACATTTAGTTACATCAATTTCACAAAACTGCAAGTTTTCAGTTACATATTTCAAATCATTCTAGTAACATGTATTTCTATAGCCTATCTTTCTTTGTGTGGTTTCAATGTGTCTCTTATAATGACAAAGGAACATCTCAGAAAGTTCAAAACAATGGGTGAAGTGTAATATAGTGCAATAGTTTAAGAAGAGAAGAAATTAAGAGAAAAGTGTGTTTTTCTATCTGGTCTTCTAGTCTTAACCTAACTCTCCTTTCAAGTTGGCTTCCTTCATTATCAATTATATTATTGCATTACTGTTAAGTGTTTCTACATTGTCTTATTATGCATTTCCAAGCCATTAGGCACTAATTCCTTTTATAATGAAGAGTATTTGAAGTACCAGACAGGAAGATGGTGGATAGTCGGCAGAACCTCGCTGTGACGGAGATGAAGCTAGCAGCTGTTGGTCGCATGCACTCCAACACAAACAACCACTGCAAGCAGCGAGTCACAGTCAAGATGGCCGCGTCACTTGCTGGTTGCCTGAACACAACAAACAGCTTTCAATTAAGATACATAACATTAATTATGTCATACCTTAGTCTAAAAGTATTTGTTAGTTTAAATATTGCAAACATCCTCTAGACAACCGAATCTCATCAAATAAGGTTTCAAAACATTTTTCAAATTCTTTACAAAAATGTTGTTTTTTTTGTTCAAAAAAGAATTAATGAGTGATGGGACCCTTAAATTCCTGAATATTTAAGGATATTCAAGATTCGAGGATTAAGGAAAATATCGAGTTCAAGATAAAAAAAAATGCTTTTTTCAAAATTCTAAATTGGAATTTGTTTAATAGCTCTAATACTGAAAATTGGTGGCTCATTTTCAATATGGTATTAAGAAAAACTATACAACAAGAGCCCTGACCAGTAATTTAACACTTTAACTGAATATATTATAAGAAAAAATGTTAACATTTAGTTACTATTTCTATATTACTATATTTATATTTCCTCTTATGGTCATAATTGTTTCCAAAATTCAGATTAGAGAATCATAATTGTAAAAAATACACACACACACGCACGCATGCACGCACGCACGCACGCACGCACACACACACACACACACACACACACACACACATACAGAGAGAGATAAAGTAAAACAAATTGAAAAACTTTCAGCAAATTAAATGGTTATCTCTTTATTTTATTTTTATTTTATAAAGTCACACATAGATTAACAAACCTCAAAATTGGATGTGTAATTTTAGCTGTGTAATATTCATTTTCCTTCCTTGCTTAGGATTACAACAACAATTCAGCCAAATAGGTATGATTTAATTACTACTTAATTAGTTTTATTTTATATAAATTATTTGAGCTCTTATTGCTATATTAATAATTAGAGTGGATATTAACTTTGTTTATGGATACAGTTATCTCTGAAAAAATCATTAAATTACAATGATATTTAGTTGAAATATAACACCTGGAAACAAGAATTGATCTCAGAATATTTGATTGCCTCGCCAATACGCTGTGACGTGTTTGATGGGTGACTGTGGCGCTTGGGTCTGTGATGGATCTTTGAGTCTGCCTGAGGCGAACAGAGTCAGTTGCTCAAGAGGTTTGTAGTAGTCGAGGCCATCTGCTACACGTGGCCCAGTCAGGATGCATTCAAATAGTAATGTCGCAAGGAGAAATGAATTAGGGTGAGAAGTTGACCAATAAATGTTTTTGTAATATGTATGATTTATGACCCAAAGCTTTTTCTCCATATATTTGTGTTGATAATGCAACAAGTGTAATATGTTGTGTGAAGATCTTACAAAATAAAACAATTTATTTAAATTTTAAAGTTGATGAAAGCATTCAAGAACCCCCAATAACAGTGTTTACGCTGAATATTTTGGACAACTTAATGTCAAAACAATGGGCATTTATACCCAGTCGGCCTACTAAATTAACAATAAAGTGAACGAGAGGGTGGTTTGGATGGTTAAAAATAATAAAATGCATCTTTTATTTAAAGGGAATTCTTGAGACTTTAGTTAAGTGACTAAGAATATAAGGATATTATATTTCTTTATGAGTTGATTTCAATTCATTTACTTAATTATAACCAGGTCTAACTACTAACTATCAGTGCCAAATAAAATTGGTAAACCTTTATTAATTAAAAAACCTAGGCCTAAACATTTAACTAGGGTCTATTTTGGTTAGTTCCAGTCTTGGCTGCAATATTTCATAAGCCTACAACTCACATTAATGTGGATAGTAATTACTATTGTGTGTATGATTCAACTTAAATAGAATTACATTATTAAAGTTTTGTTGGAGCATCTTAAACAGATTAAGCCTACCTCTTTATTGTCTTGTCAACTGTTTTCTCCATGTGCTTTACACTAATAGGATAAGGATGATAAAGGTTGAATTATAGAATAAAAGTATTCAGATTTGTGAAGAGGGAGAGTGGGAAAACATTTAGAAAAATAAAACCACTCATCACACCCAGGGATGCAGAATATATTCGAACGCACGAACGAGGTTCAGTGGAAATTAAAGCAGTCCTGGGAAAATTTGGGGCAGAAAAAGTCCAACAATTTTGTTGACGTTTTTAGTACATTCTGGTTCTGATATGTATTAAAAACTAGAGATGGGCGATAAATCACTGACAGTGATTTTTTCACCGATATCATTTGATCACCTATACTCCCAGTGACTCGATCTCCAAAGTATCGGTGATTGAGATATCAGTGATCGGAAATACTCCATACTCGCAGATACTCCATACTCGCATCAGATGGCAACAGTTACTTGAGACACGGAGCTAGTATTGCTTCCTCAACACACTCGAGTAAATACTCGCTTCGCAGCCCTTGTTATTCTTTTATTTTTTATTTTCTACCAGATAATTGAGAATCGACCTTATTGACTGGTATGATTTACGTGTTATTTCTATTTAAAACACTTGATCTCGTAGAGCCCATTTTTCAAAAACAGTATCAGAATGCTACGTAAAAATGATTTTAATGGTTTAAATGTTTCATTCACATGCGTTTTCAATACAAAATATTTGTTTTTAGTAACAAAAGGGAAAATCTTGCTTACTAATCAAATCAGACTTTGGATTTTTTTTCGGTGATCCTATCCCCAAAATCGCTAATAATAAATTAATATAAGTAACAAAATAGAAAATATATAAATAAACCTTAATATTTACTAATGCGTTGATGATCCTAATCATCCTATAGTCTAATCTAAAGTATTTTTGCTTCGTGTGTGTGTGTGTATATATATATATAGTTCATCTACTATTAGATGTACTGTATTTACAATAAAATAACACTACAATAATATAATATATGACCTGCATTCCACACAACATTTCCTAAACCAATCGTCATTATGTTATGTTCATTTTTAATGTCACATAAATTTTAACTGTAGTAAAACATCAATAAATAAGTTACACAATTACAAGAGGTTCTCATAGTACGTCAAATAAGTTTTGAAATTGGTATTCAAGTTTAACATAATGTTTGTTGGACAATTAATTCGGCCCAAATTACTTAACATTTCACTATACAATATTAATTAAATATGTTTTGCAGTTTTGCTTTCTTTTCTTATCAATTGTATAAAACCTCTTAAAACGCATAATTTTGTATTGACTGTACATTAGTCAGGCAACATGAAACCCAGATCAAACCTTGAAAGATTAGGTAGCTGTATGTTGATAGTCAATATCAGTGCCGACAAGAATAGTTTATGTTAGGCCTCTAAGTATCGAATTTAATTGCAAGCCGCCAAACACCATAGTTATTAGTTTCCCTTCCAACCGATACCCATGGGACTATTCGAGTAAATACTAAATACCCAATACTCCATACTCGATACTCGATTGTACTCCCATATTCGGCTGCAGCTAAATACTAACTAGCCTTGGCCGTGGTTGGAAAGTGAAAAAATATCGGTCCATCAAAACACTGTGAATACAGGTCACAGTGAAAAATCACTGGTATAAACCACCGATATTTTAAAATCACAATCATTGTATTCACTGATATAGTAAAATCACTGTTTCGCCCATCTCTATTAAAAACTAAGGCCGATAACACTCAACACCCACACTATCAGTATGTGCCATGGTGGGCAGTGTTGGTGTAAGCACAACGAGTTGCGGTGTCTAGAGGCTAAGATAATGTGTCAGAGTTCTAAACAAGAAGTCAGAGGTTGAAATGAGGGTCAAAGGAAACATCTAGTAATTCAACCTGGTTAAAGGCGTGATTGAGGGATGAGTCATCAGTTACCTACCCTACCCTACCACGGGTGTCTGGTAGCTATGGCGGTCAGGCGGCGGAGGGTAGGGAAGGGTGAGCGAGGTTTTGTTTTAGTTTGAATTCAGTCACCCTTATATTGTGACCTAATTACAAGCTGATGTGCGCACAGTTTATTTAAACTCATGACATGCGTATTGTAGTAATTGTGTAGCCATGAAATTTTAATTAGCGGACCTATTAGGGTTTGTAAATTGTACAATAAATAAATGTTTATAAAAAATTATATGATTTAGTGAAATAGATGTTTATTATGTCAACTGTGCTTATTGTGAATGATGTGGCATATGTGATAAACTCGGATATCACGTATCTAATAAACATCTCCAAGAAAAACTTAGAAGTAAGGATCAAGGTAGTATTGCAAGTTTTGAAAATGTAAATTATGTGATCATGAAAAACTCAAGAGTCATAAATAGTGATAGTATTTCCCCTAGTGTGGTTGATAGTGATAGACCTTGCAGTAGTGGTGAGTCTTCGAAAAAATTAAAAGTCTACAAAAATCAACAATTAAACCAAGGCCTCTCGGAATGACACTCCATTGCCTCTTACTGTCAAGATGTCATATTAAATGTTGGTACCGGTAAGCCTACTGGTACCAATGAACAATTAATAACAATATGTAATACACATAAGGAAATGGGAAGGTTGCCATTTCTGGGAGACAACTAAATTTTTTATAAGGTAGGTACTATAAAAATAACTATGATTAAAAATATGTTTAAATTTGAATTTTCCAAACTATGTAATAGGTAATAATCCTTATTCCCTTCGGCCTCCCTAAGAATTAAATATTTTACTTTGAGTGCAATGGTTTTCGGGGATTTTTTTATGTTATGTTCTGGGGAAATATTGGATCTTTGAACATATTCTGCACCCCTGACCACACCCAGCTAGGATTCAAATCCCAACTTCCCCACCATTGTAAAATTAGATTAGAGAAACTAACATCTTGGTCAATGTTGCCCCTCGAGGTGGGTCAACAGACCACTAACATTCCAAATTTGGTGAAGGCTAACTAGCCTCCTTCTACTATAAAACTTACAAACAATTAATCCTAATATTGGAATGTCCCAATTATCCGTATGTTGATGGTGAATAGAAATGCATTTTGATAGTGTTATGTTTTAAAGAAAATATTATTTTAACATTCAGTTTAAGTGTACGATCTACACTCTTAGCCTACATTATGATATAGGCCTATTTAAAGTTAGATTATGTGAAACACACACAAGAACGTTTTGAGGTTATTATATTGGGCTAATGCAATGGCAAGTTTAAATAATGTAACAGAAAACCCCTAATAATCTATAAAACCTAGCAAACATAACCTTGTAAGGCAAACCAAAGGGCAAGTAAAATGTTTGCGCAACTTAGCGTCACTCTACAAGGAAAATATCGTCTCTCACAAGGATTTTGCTTTCGGAAAGTGGTCGACCATAATAACTTTTGACGCAAAGTCTAGCGTTTCTCTGCTAACAGTCGCAAATTAGTCTAAAACAGTCTAAAACATATCCACGGCTGATGGGGGCCAACAGTACACTAGCAATGTGTTAATCATAAATCATCTTAAGTTTAAAGTAATATTTCACATTGGGATAGAGCATTAATTATAATCATTATGAAAATTGGGTTGTGGTTGCAGATTTAGTTGAACCAGTTCTGTACAGTTTCCTACCACCAAAGTTGATTAATCCTATATTCCCTAATTTACAAACCCCTAATAATTTAAAGTTTAAGGTTATTAAAATCATGTTTGTTTTTTTGTGACCAATAAATTGAGCATTTCTTAACATACATTACTGTTACAAGCCTGTGATCAGTTTTTTATTCATGCCATATATTTTGCACTACTGGCCTGCTAAGCCTGTCGTAGCTTCATATACCTTACAATCTAACTTAGGACAGGCACAACATCCAGTCCCCAAACGTTAATACCTCACCGTGAAAGGGTAAGCCCACATTCAATACATTTTCCGACCAAGTCAGGAATCGAACCTGGGACCCTTAGCTCAGTATAGAGAGATGCTACCAACTAAGCTAAGGTGTCTGATAATAAATTTAGCATTTCTTAACATTAATTTTCTCTTACATTTATTCTGTTTTTATGTCGAAACCAAGACATTATTAATTAATATATTTGATATGACTTTAAAGTTTTTTGAATTTTTGCGCACTCTTAATTTATATTCAATGCAAGGAAATGTGCAATAAAGATTTGAGATAATACCAAGAAAAACCAACATGCAATAATCAGCTGTAGTTAGAAACGGTAGAAACTCACCCAGAGAGCTCCTTGGTGTACAAGGCTAATATAGGCAGGAAGCCCCAGTCCCCAGGGAGGGCAGGTTCATTGCCCTTCTCTCCAAATGTTAAACTAATAACATCAAGAGGGCTGACCTCCTCAGCATCAGAGAGGCCCAGTGCCTTCTGATAACAGCTCTTCAGATCATCTAGTCTAGGAATAACCCACAAATGGTTAAGTTGCAAAAGAGGGAAAACTATTACATAAAGGATTACGGAGTTTGTTTGTCTAGAGACAGCAATGAACCAGTTAAGATAAGAAATAAGTCAGTTAAAAGTTCACAACGCAGATAAGTAAAGTGTCTGCAGTCTACAAAATGAAAATAATTGATATTGTTAATCTAAATATGCACTAATGTCAACAATGAGCTGTACCTGTAGAGAGCATCCGTCAGCAGTTGGTGTTTCGGGAGCACACTCGTCTCACTCCCGTCATTTTCACTCAATTTGAGGGACTCAACTAAAGGTACTAAGCTCATACTCTCCCTGTAACAACCACATTTCAACAAATGCAGTGGAAATGAAAGAAGAACATGTTAAAATCAAAAGTAGATTTAATTTTATATGATGGTTATTATAATAAAAATAAATTAGTAACAAATGATTTCATATGAAGGAACCATGCAAGCGAAGTTTGCTACCTTTCAGAGTAGACGAAATTTACAATACATTTAATGTGTACATGTCAATAGTATGTGGTACCTGGTTAAATAAAACGTTGAACCAATAGGTTTATTTATCACTTTAGGATTAAATTTGTTATACAGTTTTTGAATTTGAATTATTATTATATATTTATATTTTGTGTTTAAACAAATATAATCTTTTTTTTTTTAGATAAAATAACATTATTATTTTCATACTTTGATTTGTCTTCGGGACTGTTTGATATTTTTGACTCTTTTATTAATCGAAAAAGCGGTGTTCACATGTGAATATATAATGTAGGGCTGAGTAGTTTGGAAGCATTTGCATGAATAGTGGCTTAGATTTTTCGTTTCCATAATGGCCTTCACATTCATGCAGACATGTGCACATAGTGTGTCTACAATAAGAACTACTTTAGTCAGATAAACACACAAACACACCAGAAAACTATGATATATTTGTATTTTTGTGATGCTAAATAATTCACCTTCTCTCTATTAATTGTTTATGTACCCGTGCCCAACCTTCCATTTGAAACCATTGTACCAACAGTTTTGATCATAAATGAATATGTAGGAAATTAAGTATAAATAAACAAAAAAATGGTTACCAAATAAAAAAATAAATATAAGATTGAATTATGTTTTAGAGGCAAGCTATATATCAGAAGAGAAAACTCAACAGAGAAATTGACCGACAAATGTTCTTTCAGGTCAAAATTAAGGATGTCAAACTCGATTCCCTGAGATGTTCAATTCTTACTTTTATCGAAATATTCAAGATTCAATATTAAAGTCACAATTTACAAAACCTTAATTCTTCATGTCTCTCAAATCCCAGGAAACGATAGTTCTGGTATTTAGCAAATTGGGTTCTTTGGCTTCTGACCTATATTCATTCTTTTGTTATTTCACTTTAGTTATAGAATAGTATATACACTCAAAAGGACCTTTGTGTTCTAGTATTGCTAAAATCAACCATTGCCATTTATTTCCCCTACTATTTACACCTTTTAGTTTTATATGTGCAAATAGATTACAGTAATAAATATATATATATATAAATTAACATTATATTTTTAATGTGAATGAAAAAAAAAAGTTGAAGAATCAGAAAATTGAAGTTGAAATTTAAGAATCGAAATTAAGAAGTGGAAGTGAGTAAAACAGGAATTGTGACATATCTAGTCAATATACATTTAAAGCCGCAGGAAAAGATGAATTAATGCAAATAAAGTGCGCTTGAGGGTAAAACTAGTGGAAACATATTCAAATCCTCTTTTATAATGTATGAAAGTAACCTTGAGAACTGTGGGTTGAAGACGATGTTAGAGAACAGGTCTACCAACATACTCCTGTCCTGTGACTGTACAAAAACGGCGAGTCTCAAAGCTGCGGTGTGGAACAACTCGGTGTGGTAGTCGTGACACAAGCTGGCCAACTTTAGCATGGAGGCCAACAGGTGAATCTCGTAGCGAGTGAACCAGCTGTTGGTGAGGTTAGGTTGGTGGCACTCTATTAGACTTGTCAGGAACTCGTGCATAGCTGGAGCGCCGAGGATCAGCTTCATACACTGAAGAGGTTCAATTGGGTTAGTCTTTCAATTTATGTGTATTTTTTTATAATAAAGGAAAGTGATAAAACTAAAGAAAAAGGAAAAATAAACTATTAAGAGTAAATTTGATGAAGAAAGCCCACCTAGGGAAAGAGGAAAAATGTGGGAAGAGTCCAATGCACAAAGGTGACATCTTCTTCCTTT
>CABFVX010001726.1:103742-145761 GCA_902151425.1 Timema shepardi
ACAAACAATGGATTACTCCATTATGAATTTTTAAAAGTTTTAAAAATTCATAATGGAGTAATCCATTGTTTGTGTACTATGTACTTTCTTCTTCTTTGTGTTTGATAAAGGCAACAATGCAGAAATATTATGATATTTGTGTTAAAATGTGTGTGGGACTATTTCTACTATAGAAGACAGAAGAAAGGAAAGGAAGAAGATGTCACCTTTATGCATTGGACTCTTCCCACATTTTTCCTCTTTCCCTAGGTGGGCTTTCTTCATCAAATTTACTCTTAATAGTTTATTTTTCTTTTTCTTTTTCTTTAGTTTTATCACTTTCCTTTATTATAAAATTATCTAGCCATTGGGCCACCTCATTTTTAAAAATTGATGTGTAGTGTATGACATAAGAGGCCTTGATCATGAAAAGGAAACTGGAGGCTCTGGGAATGAAGTCTTTGAGGAACATGCTAGGTGTCACAAGGATTAGGATTTAAGTTGTCTGAGCAAGAGTTTGGATACATGGAGTTCATGAGATAGTTGAGGAAGCAAGGGTGAGATGATGTGGACTTATAGTGATGATGTTGGAGTACATGAGATAGTTGAGGAAGCAAGGGTGAGATAGTGTGGTCATGTAGTGATGATGTTGGAGTACATGAGATGGTGTGGAATTATAATGATGATGTTGGAGTACATGAGATGGTGTGGACTTATAATGATGATGTTGGAGTACATGAGATGGTGTGGTCATGTAGTGATGATGTTGGAGTACATGAGATGGTGTGGAATTATAATGATGATGTTGGAGTACATGAGATAGTGTGGACTTATAGTGATGATGTTGGAGTACATGAGATGGTGTGGATTTATAGTGATAATGTTGGAGTACATGAGATGGTGTGGACTTATAGTGATGATGTTGGAGTACATGAGATGGTGTGGACTTATAGTGATGAATGTTAGCGTACATGAGATGGTGTGGTCATGTAGTGATGATGTTGGAGTACATGAGATGGTGTGGACTTATAATGAGGATGTCTGTCCGTCTATCTGCACTTGTTTTATTTTTGGTCTTTAGTTTTAACTATGGTTATTATCCTCAAATCCTGAAGGATCTATACTATTTTAGATATCTATTAAATATAGCCATTACAAGCTAATTTTTTCTTTGTTTTGTTAGCATAAGGTAAGTAAAGCTTTGCACTTCCACACAGCCCATAACTGGTTTCCAAAGCTAGAAGGGTGAAATGAGGGGATTTACCTCTCAAAGTGAGTGCTGGTGCATTTCCTCTTAATTACTCACATAATCCCTATATCCTTATCTTTAGCAACTTGTGTTTGCCATTTAATAGGTTTATAAATGTGAATAATATATTTGCTACAGTTCCTGAACTAATAGACTCGGCTGTGGTCCTTTAACCTGTGTGCTGAGGTTCTTGTGAAGCATGTGACCCGCTATGAGTAGGTTAAGCACTCCTTGCAGCAAGGGCACAGGAGAGGAGGGTCCCAGCACTGGGACTACCTCACTACCTCCCCAGCTCAGGGCCCCTAAAGAGGGCAGAGCTTCAGGATCACGCTTAGTGCCCGCAGTCTGATGGGACAGTAAACAGGACGATGACCTAAGAAAACACAGAACTTGATGAACAACATTTTATTTAATAGTACGCTGTAGTGATAATTTCCTGGTCAGTGGTAGCTTAAACTATCCCGTATTAAGGCACAGGATAGGAAGGGCGATTTTAAAGGGGGGAAATAAAGTGTGTATTTATAAAAAGGGCGAGAATAGATAAAGTTTGGTTTTTCAATGAGTTTCACTACCCATATGAATTATCTACAGATATTTTAACTAAGGTGTTTTTTTTTGTCGTTGCATTTCACTATTCATCTGTGTTAT
The DNA here is from genome assembly GCA_902151425.1 of Timema shepardi. Classification (NCBI taxonomy): domain Eukaryota; kingdom Metazoa; phylum Arthropoda; class Insecta; order Phasmatodea; family Timematidae; genus Timema; species Timema shepardi. The sequence continues at coordinate 105,619 of CABFVX010001726.1, forward strand.
ATGCATGTGTGCTAGTGTGTTAGGAATTAGGAAGGTAGAATTGAGAAGTAATGAACCCACATTTGAGTCAGGGAAGTGTGGTAAACTATTTAGAAAGAAACATCCTAATTACAGCCAATCAGTATTCAAACCCCAATTTCCCCGTCATTGTAACGACCATATAATTTTTGAACTAGTCTAGTGTGCCACCTCTTTTTTGTTTGTTTTTAATGATTATTTGAAAATAAAATAAAATCATGAATATTGTGAAATTTAATGAATGACTCAAATAAATATCTTAACTTGGGGAAACTTTTCCCAGAAACCATGTTTGCCAACATGTTGCTCTTTCGGCAATCAGTTTTTGAATATAAAATTGATGTGCACTATTTTTTGAAGATTTTGAAGATTTTCAAAGATTAGTTTCATTGCCTTGACCTTACTTGGGAGACGACTTTAGGCATCATCTTCGGTAAGTGTTTTAAGTATGTTTGACTTGATCATGTGATTGAAATGCATTTTGTAATGTGTGTGTTTTAAGTTGGGTTGAAATGCTTTCACTAAATGAACAAAGAGTATTCCTAAACAGTTTACCTTAATAAACTAGCATTTAAAATGAAGAGAAAGGTATAAACTCACCTGAGGTTTCCCATCAACTTGAAATAATTTGGACTCTGCATGAATTGTAGCAAGTATTTGTCGACTAAATTTACAACCTGATCTATTTGTGAAACCACATCTGTGTCTGGCTGAAAAGAAAGAAAATATGTTAGTTTTAATTATATAATAACTAACAACAAAAAAACTTGCATTACTTCCCACCTTTTCACATCAGCAGTGGTTCCAAACCTTTTCTTATCAACAAACTAGCAACGTTGGTTGTTTTGAATCAAAATAAACATGACTGACAGCGTGATTTGGGGACAACCCCGGCTCTTTCATAAAATAACTTATTTGGGTATAATTCAAGGAGAAGAGAGAGGGGAAAGGCATAAAGAGTTGATGTGACTTTATCAACAAAATATAATTGTTTGACTTTTTAATGCATAAAAGAAAACTGGAATTATTTAGGAATCAAATTGATTATCAGCAAAAATTGTAGTAGTTTTTATAAACATTAATAAAGATCGCAGCAGTGATCCCATGGTTTAATGCTTATCTGCAAACAATCAGCTGGGGAACATTACACTACAGCACACAACAAGCAACTGATGTCTTCCCTGAGAAAGTTCAACTTGAAGTTCACAATTAAAATAAATTGTTTGACAATGAGGAGGCCCAAATGTTAAATGATTATGCAATAAGAGAAATTGAAAAAATAAGGAAAGCTATACAAATTAAAAGTTCAACATTTTACAGAAAATAGCATTAAAATGTTAATAAAATCATCAATTTTGAATTTTCTCATAACCTTTAAGGTTAAGTCATATTTACTTACTATTGATGGTATTAGGAACTTGAAAGTTCATTGCTGCACTTACAAAAGTACACCATTCATCCCTATTTTGAGCTAGTTCTATCCAGTCCACCTCATTACACCTTATCTCTTTCAGGTCCATTATATAATTACCCTCCCATCTGCGTCTAGGCCTTCCCAATGGTCTCTTTCCATCGAATTAAACAAACAATACTTTCAGTTTAATGCCGCTAATCCACAAATATTCTTTGTTTTTAGTTGATTATGAAAATTTATGTTTTTTACCAGTTACATTTTCTAACTTGCCCAGGTTTTTCAGATGTGTGGTAAACTTTGCATTGATAACATTTTACTCTTAGAGTTATTTTTTTAGGTACCTTTTTATAATATTATAAAAGGTGACAGTTGCAGATCACATGATTTAACATTTGAACACATGGAAATAGATCTAGTTATTTCTCTGTGTCAGCTAAGATTCCTCCTATAAGAAAATGTGAATTTATTCCAAAAGGATCCTGATGTACTTTCTTACCCAGGTTTGGAAGACAGAGTAGTAAGCAGCCAAGCTGGAGAGAGTGGCCCCAACTAACTTCAAGGCGGAGAACTGACAATGAAAAGGACAGAACATATTTAAATATACAATACTGCTTTCCTTTAATTATTGCATTAAAATATTATTTACAGTCAGTTTAGAGTGTCAGTTTAACAGAGCACTATTATGGCCTTAATATACTATATAAGCTGCATCATAGTTGAAACCAGCAAAGTACGCTTTCTACCTTTCAGTGTTAACAAAGTTTTGTCCAGAAAGTGAAAAGTGAAAAGTGATAAAGGGCTTCAATAATTACCAATTTAAATAATTTTATTAAATATTCCTGTAAGAAACTTCACTAGAAAGTAGAAAGATTACTCAAAACTAAAAATAACTGTGATATTATAGCTATAACATACACTAATTTAAATTATTTAACCCACTTTGGTGGCTGCATGGTCCAACCCGTCACGCTTGCAATTGTATAGACTGTCGATGATGAAGAGATACGGGTAAAATCTCGCTCAGGTATACTTAGGGTGGTTTTTACAAAAACGATTTTCCACTCTCAATACAAGCAAATGTGGATACACTTACTTTAAATATAATCTACTTCATTCCTAAAAGAACCATTAGTGAAAATAGTACACAAGGGTACAACACAAACAGGTGGTAAGATGCAATGTTGAAAGAATTAAAAAATTGAGTTACAAAACTATCATACATGAACTAAATGATTAAATTATCAAAACTTGTATGGGATGATGTATTTGTTTGCCATATATACTCTGCCCTGGAAAATCTGAGTTTAGTCCTGACCAAATGTGAACTTTAAATAGTTTTCCTCATTAAATAGTTCTACTTTCTTAAACTTTCATGAGGTGAATTTTGGTGCATTACCTTCAAATTCACCTTCTTAATACTGCACGATTACATTATTTTGTTCAGATTCATGATATCCTAGACAAACAGTGATAAAAAAAAGTTATCTTACAGACAGTATAAAACTTACAGTGAGCTCCTCAGCTGTAGCGAGCTAACTCAGCCATTTGTGAGTACAGGTCTAAGGTTTTATCTTACAGACAGTATAAAACTTACAGTGAGCTCCTCGGCTGTAGCGAGCTGACTCAGCCACTTGTGAGCACAGGTCTCGAGGAGAGGTTGGTATCCCCTAACATGATCCCGACCCAAGCTGTGAATTATCCTCTGCTTGAGTTGGTTAACTTGTTGGTTCACCAGCTTGTTGCTCTGAGCATGAGCAGTTAGAACGGCTTGTTCAATCAGACATATCAGTGCTGTACCGTGCTCATGGTCAAACAAGGAACTAGCGTTTGACACTGACGTTACCGACAAGTGGAACATAAGTAGTCGTGTCAGGACCGGGTACAAGTCTCTGTGAAAGCGAGTTAGTAACATAGAACACATAACTATATAAGTCAGTTTAATAAAAGTATTTTGTAAGAGTTTTCAATTATCATCAATTTCCATCATTTTACTATAAATATATGTACTCCAAATTAAGAAAACTAAGGTTAAATTAATGACTTGTGAATAAACTGATTTTTTGTCACATTTTTAGTACTGGCATCACCACTGGTAATTTGACGTAATTATTTATTGGTTTTAAAATTTTGTTTGCCTTCTTCAGTTTTTGCGTCTTGACAATGTTTAGTGACCATTCCTTGGGTTCGTCTTCAATGCAAAAACTCACCCTATTTTCTCTTACTGCATCATACTAGGGAAGAGGAAGGTAGAATTTTAAATGGAATGTACCTGCATTTGTATGGAGGAAGACTAAGAAACAAATTAGGAGAAAAAACAATTCTTAAGCTTATCGCCCACTAAGACACACTGCATGAAACCGTGCCGGCGAGAAGAAGTTTCTGTTGTCTTCTTAGGAAATCAAATGATGTAACGCCCACTACAATGGAACATGCCGCGCGGAACAGTTTTGTGGAATTTCCATGCCGGAACCCTCGAGGTTTCTAGATAAGAATTATTTCCTTTCGGCACCTGAGTGGGCGGGAGTTGTGGAAGGAACCGTGGGAGGAATGCGCTCTTGTGTCAATCCGACACCATTCGAGTGTGTTAGCTTAGTGCCGCCAAACTTAAACACATGAGTTTAAAAAAAAAGCTAGTACCGTGTCTTACTACCCGTTTGGGTTATACATTTATGTCCTAATTATGCTAATGGACTAGGGATTAGGAAGGTTGTATTTAGATAAAGTGAAAGAAGAGTGAAAACCCATTTAGGTAAAACCACCCCCAGTTCACCCAAGCGAGATTCGAACTTCGATCTCCCTATCTTCAGCAATCTAGTCCAACACGATATTAGCATGTTAGGCCACGCGACCATCAAAGCAGGTTATTCTTACTATTGATCTCGATAAGTAAAATGCACATTAGATTAAGGTAGAGTTTTATATAGCTTCCAGCGAAGTCTAAAAGCATTTTTTTATAAATTTTTTCGTAGTATATTTAATTGATTAAAAATTAAGAAGGAAAGTGATTAACAAAAAATAAATATTTACTTTAACATTTTGACCAAATTATATTTATCAACTTCAAAAAACTTATATTAGCAAAAAAAAAAATCATCACTTCTCAAACAAAATATTGTTATGTGCAAACGAATTCGGTCATTTAAGCTGAGTTTAAAGAACTCTACACAACTTAATGTAAAATTTATTAGAGATTATTAGATTTTCAGAACAAATTAAAAAGAGTTGGTATAATTACTAATTAGTTTAAAGAATATGCCAACCTATATAATCTATCTCATCCCAAGTGGCAAGATAGTTTGGTGAATGCTCCACATGGAGGTTTCGTGCGGCGCATTACATGGGTGGACGTCCGGTGAAACCGCACAGTGTGTTCCACATGGCACACATTAGTGGGCAACTAGCTTAAGTTAACTCAGCCAAGATCCAAGTCCAAACCTCGCCATTCTCAGAAAATAAGACTATATGAGCTCAAAGATAAAAAAACAAAAACTACCAATTGCCCACAGGTGTGTATCTCTAACCCCTAAACGTAAATTTCAAAAATAACAGACAGGTCAAAGCTAGAAGAGTAAACAATAAGTCATTCATTATCAGACACTCAATACAGCCCAAAAATAGCCGATATAAGCTCGAAATCGCCAAGCCTGAACCTAATAAAGGCTCATGATAAGACTCGAAATCTGATTCCTAACTGATCTTTACTTTAAAACTTACATCCCACCTCTTGACTTAAGTATGATTTTATCGGAACACAACACAAAAGGGAGAAAAGACAAATGGCAGAGAATGACAAGACATAATGACAGATAAAGATGAATAAAAGGGCAAGCATTGTATGTAAGTTTAAAAAGTACACTATATAGAAAAAAAAAAATTATTAATAGAGGAAGAGGAGTGGTGAAATTAAATAAGAAGATGATAGGTAACACGTTCTATTATTTTCACTGTTCATGTATATAATTGTCACTATTGTGCAATAGGTCTTTTGGTAAAATCGAATGTTAATTTTCTCACCCAAAGTGGTGTGTTGCCAAGTTGTAAGCCAAGAGAGTCTGCCATAAGTATAAACTTTCCAGGCTGAGTTTGAGAGCTTCTTTGTGAGGGAGGCCACACTCACTGAAATACAACACATTCATGTAACTTCAATTAGTTGAAAAATTACATCTGAACACAAGAATTGAACCTTTGGTTGATAAAATAATTGTTTTATTTATTGGTGGTATTTAAGGTGCATTTTATGAACTGACTGATTATATTAGCACACAAGAATTTCTATGAGCAATAGCGAAAGCACCTGCCAGTTTTGCCAGGAAATATATTTTCATATACCTTCCAGGGTTCTTTTACATACCACAATCGACATGGATCCGACGGCTTTACTTCCCCTCTGAAGGAAATCGTGCTACAGATTTTTATCAATTAAGTAAGATCTGTTAACCCCGGCTGGCTATGAACCCTCAAGCGTCGGGTCCCGAGGTGAGCATGTCACTCCGATACCATCAAAGTCAGCGATAAAAATAAATGTTATAAATTATTTGTTTCAGGTGTGTGTAATATATAATTATACCTTGGGTCGATGCTGATGTAGCCAAGTAGAGAATCCATGATGCAGTATTTATGTACAAGGTCAGAGGCCAGTATGCGAGATCGGCAAGCAATCACCCTAGCAAGCTTCACAGCTTCAACAAGAGGTACTCCATACACAGATTTCATGTCGGCTGGTCTGCTACTACCAACTGTTCATCAAACAACATTTCAAACATAACTTTAGTATATAACTAAAGAGAGAGGATGAAATTATATTTAAATGTCAGTAGTGCATTTAAGTGCGATAACTATTAGCAAATTAAAATATAGATTAAAATAGGAGAAAAATGGACAAAACAAAAGCTAAATGGAAAGGAAAATGCAAAGAAAAGGAGAAAAGAAACAAAATGATGGAAGATAATAGAGAAGGAAAAAAAACGTTTGTATGTATTCAAAGGATAAATGTCACCGAATGGTTGGATTACGTTAAATATTGAAAGGATGAGAGAAGGGTAAGGTCTACACACTTTCCTGAAAACTGTAGGGCTCAAAGTTAACAATTAAAAACACAACAAAACACATAATTATGTTTTGGTTAAAAAATATTATCTAATACAAGGAACGTCCAGAAAGTAAGAGTACTGGTTGCCTCTCGTGCTGTGAGAATTTTTTTTCCAAGGTTGGCAACAGTGAGTGGTAGTGGAGGTTCTTATAAACACAATAAGCACAAGCATACCTCGTTAGTATAAAAACTCGCTTTATAGTATTTGTTTGTGTGAAATCTGTCGATAAGAAATCCTGCCAAGTGTGAGGTGCGCGCTGTCATCAAGTTCTTTCTCGCTGAAGGAAAAACACCGGCTGAAATTTTTCCACAGATCAAAACTGTTTATGGGGAAGGTGTTATGAACTGAACTGTTCAGTCTCTGAGCTGTATATATTTAATATTGTAAAATAGCCTCTGTGGAATAGTTTGTTTAATCTAGTTCATTTTGATTTAGTTCCCTATTTTTATTGGTTTGTATGTGTTCATTGTTCCGTGTTATTTGGTTCCCGCCGATTTTGAGCTTCCCTCCTTATTTTGTGAGTGGAAAGGAGGGGAAAGGTAGGTCGTTGGTTGCTTTTTGAGTTCAGTTCAGTGTGGGACTCTGTTCGCGTTGGGTGTCTACTATGACGTCCACTTACTTTGCTTTGTAAATTCTTATTTATGTGTGATTCTGTGCTTCAGGCCCTAAAGGGGCCTCTTTGCTCCAAAACCCCTGCCAATCTTCGAGAATTGCCCAGGAATTAACAACCTTGTTCCCTATTCCTTCCTTTACTAACCCACAAGGTAAACCTCCATTTTCGCGGGACCTTATTTAGTAGAGGTAAGCACTTGTCACATTGTTATATACAGTCCACCTTTTATCGGTTTGGTTGTTGTTGTTTTTGATGCTAATAGTTTGTTGACTGGAAAGAACATGAACGAACGTGTTTAATTGGTGTTGTGTGTTTAAAGACGGCAGAACAAATGTTCATGACGATCAGAGGTGTGGAAGATCTTCCATTTTGACCGATGAATTGGTGTAAAGAATTGAGAAAACTGTTTGTGATGATCGCTGATTGACAATAGATGAAATTTCTGCAAAGTTTCCACACCTCTCCAGATCTTTCTTACACAAAACAATTACAGAAAAGATGGGATTCCGAAAATTGTGCTCAAGATGGGTTCCAAAACAAATGACAGAGCAGCACAAAGTGAATTGGGTTGCTAGCGTTCACGAATTCCTTGAGCAATTTGAATTGGAAGGTGAGGATTTTCTGAGCTTGAATGTGACTGGAGATGAAACCTGGGTGGCTCATTACACTCCTGAGACAAAAAGACAGTCATCACAGTGGCGGCACACCAGTTCCCCATCTACCAAAAAATTCAAAACCTCAATTTTGAGCAAAAAAATCATGGCCATTATGTTTTGGGACTGAAAAGGGATAATTTTGATCAAATTTATGCATCAAGGAGAAACGATTATTGCAGTACGATATTGTGGGACCGTAAAAAAGCTCAAGAGAGCATTTCAAAACAAACTGAGGTGAATGTTGACGAAGGGAGTGCGCTTGTTGCACGACAACGCCCGCCCGCACATGGCCAACACCACCAAGGTGCTTTAGACTCAACGGTTGGAACATTTTGAACCACCCCGCATACTCCCCTGACTTGGCGCCTTCAAACTCGTCTTTTCACCTCCCTGAAGACTCATATGGCTGGAAAAACAATGTTCAACCTATGAGGAGGTGAAACAAGAGATCCTGAACTGGAAGAAAGAGATGGCGGGAGAATTCTTTGAGGAGGGCATCAAAAAGCTTGTGCCACGGCTCACAACCTGCATAGAACGAGAAGGCGACCAGGTGGAGAAATCACTGACATATTTACCAACAAAATCCTGTAATTTTGTTTTAAATACAACTTTTTTAAGAAAATAGAAAAATCGAGTACTATTACTTTCTAGACATGCCTCGTATATTCTTTGGTGTATATTTCACACACATAGCACTACGCTTCAGCATAGATACCTATGCTCTATTTTCTAGGTGTGTGCAAATTGTCATATTTTGACTACGTATAGTTACGAATCAAATAAAGAAAATTATGAGTTCAAATAGGTAATAAAATCACAGTAGGGTTGGCAAAATTTTGAACAAAGTCCCTTAAAATATACCTACTGTATTAAAAAATATATTGTAGACTAACGAGGATTTACAAATTTCAAACTGGATTTTAAAAAAGAATTAAATTTATTCAAAATTTTGGAAATAGATAAAATTCCAATAAAAAATATTAATCCATTGCTAAAGGTCTCATACAGTGGTTCCCAACGTGGAGTGCCCGTACCCCCAGAAGTACACGACAAAAATTCAAGTAATGATAAAAAAAAGCTACATACATCAAAATCAACTGTATTATATTTGGAAGAATGTCTAGGAAAGGTGGATAGAAATATATAAAAGGGACAAACACAATATGGCCTTTACAATGAAAAGAAGGACACAGTTCACACTTTAAAGTGCTGCCAATGGACAAAGAGGTAATGGTTGCCTCTTAAAGAAAATTGATCGTCACCGCCCAATCCCCTGACCTAGGTTTCATTCTATCGGAACTCATCAGGGAGCAGTGTGAAACGCGCAACGCAACTTTCTATAAGAGGATACAAAAAACAAAACACAAAAGAGAGTAAATGTAAAATTGTAAAGAATGAAAGGACACATAAATAGGTACATGAGTTCCGATAAAATGAAACCTAGGTTGGGGGATTGGGCGGTGACGATCGATTTTCTTTAAGAGGCAACCATTACCTCTTTGTCCAATAGCAGCAGTGTAAAGTGTGAACTGTGTTCCTCTTTTAATTGTAAATACCATAGTGTGTTCGTCCCTTTTATATGTTTCTATCCACCTTTCCTATACCTTCTTCCAAATATAATACAATTACCTCATAAAGAGAAAAGAGGCTTTTCTTATAAAGATATACATCAACAGTGTAATATAAGAAACAAATCAAAAGTTGTGAAATTAATTCAACACTAAGGGTCGTAAGGGATTGTGGGGGTTTTATTGAATATGTGATTTTGAAACAAATTATTTAAGTTTCAAAACATAGCAAAGTTTTTATAGCTATTAATACATTTAAAAATATATTAAATGCGTTAATTTTAATTGTAACTTTTGATTTTGGAATGTATGTTGTATGTTTGCATGGTTTATTCACCTTATTATTACATTTGGTTACTGGCCCATTTATTTCCAGTTACAACAAATATATCTTTTAGATTACATAAATTACTGTTTCCAGCCTGTGGTCAGTTTTTTATTCAAGCCATATATTTTCCACTACTAGCTTGCTCAGTCTGTTGTAGCTTTGTATGCCTTATAATATAACCTATGACTAGGACAGGCACAGCATCCATTCCCCAGCCGTTAATTTATCAATGTGAGAGGGTGAGCCCACATTTCATCTATGATACAGTTCTCGGCAATGCCGGCAATTAAATGCGGGAGCCTTAGCCCAGTTGGCACACACACTACCGACTGAGCTAAGGTGTTGGATAACAAATAAATCTGAAAAGAGGGAAACAAGGAATACAGTTCATTTCACACTATACAATGTTGCATCTAGACCAAAAAGGAACTGGCCGTCTCTTGAGGAAAATTGATAATCAAGTCCCAATTCCTCGACGAAGGTTTTGTTGGATCAGAACCCTGTAAGAATGAGTGTGAATTGCTTATTACAACTTCCTAAAAGAAGAAACTTCTTTCAGGAAGTTGCGCTAGGCATTTTAAACATTTTATTAGCTTCAAATAGCCAAAGCTATTATTTATGCTTTTTAATGAGAATTACTCCATTTTGATATCATATTCTGAAAATTTAAAAATGACACCTGGACACAGGAATCGAATCTGAAACCTTTGGCTTAGTACTCTACCTTAAAATATGAGTGAAGAATAACCTTGGGCACGGAACGATTCCTGGATAGCTCAGTAGTTCGAGCATTGGCATACTCAGCCAAAGGTCCCGGGTTCGATTCCCGTGCCCAGGAGTAATGTTTCAATTATCAGAATATATCTTGATGGAGTAATCCTAACTAAAAAGCATAAATAATAGCTTTGGCCATTTGATTCTAAAATATGCAATCCCTTACAATTATACTAATTGTACAAGTGGTAGCAATAAGCCAATTACCAAGCCAAAGGTGGCTGTGTTATCTGATAGCTCGTGATCTTAATAAAAGAAATCACACATTAGTAGCTGACAATTTCCACACGTCCATCTTGGACTCTGCCTTAAATTATGAGTGAAGAATGACCTTGGGCACGGGACAATTCCTAGATAGCTCAGTGGTTAGAGCATCGGCATGCTAAGCCTAAGGTCCAGGGTTCAGTTCCCATGTCCAGGTGTCATTTTTCAATTTTCAGAATTTTATAAGCTTTCTACAGTCTAAACTCTAGTGTTACCAGTCTAAAGAGTGAAAATACATTTCCTTTCTCACCAATTGTTGCCCAGTCCTTTGGCAGGAATTGCAAGAAGATGAAGTTTAGGAGTCGAGGACAACAAGTAATGGCTAGGGTTGCATCGTTGGAGTGACGTGCAATTCGTGTCAAAATGTCTAAAGCACTCAGCACTGCCTTTGGACATGGCTTTACTACCTCCAATATATACCTAAAACACAATTAATAACTTATAAATTAGTCAGTGATAGTAAAAGTAAGATTTAATAAAAAGATTAGTGCTTTTTAAGTACTGTGAGCTACAGGTTGGCTACAATACTTTTATTTATAATATTTCCTGACTTTTTTAGGTTTTCTAGACAACATTTAAAAAAAATATCAGGCCTGACCTTTTTACAGTTAAATTTTACAAACAGAAAACATAAATGTTTTGGCTGAGCCTTCGGAAAATGTCCTTTATTCAGGTTTAAAAAATATTGTAAATCCTAATTATTACTAATGCAATTTTATAAAGTGAGAACCATTAATAGAGCTTTACAAAATGTCCTCACGGAGCCGAGATAACTATGGCAAAGCCCAAGGTCTGAGAGTGTGAGAAATGCTGCACTAGACTATGTCTTACTATTGACCTACAGTGCAGGTCAAAATCAAGCTAACATTACTGTGTCAGCAGCACCTGATCCTGAGAACGAGATCTGTCCTCAAGGAAGCCTTGACGAGGTCTATTTGCAGGATCTGGTGATCCTTCAACTCCGCTTCTTGTTCCTTGAGCTCCTTCTCCTCAGAAGGTTCTGTCTTGGAAAGAGGGGCGAGGGATGGTTGGTGATGGCCTCTACAGCAGCCCAAGAGACGATCCAGGCAGTCCTACACATTAAACAGCCATATACTACATTTCAACCTTCCACTTCCAAATCTGAAAAAGTGATTTGAAAGCAATTAAAATTATGGAAAAATAAGCTTTTAAATGTAACGAATGAAGGATAACTATTCGAAATGATTGGATATGCTTTTGAATCTAACTCAAGCTGGTGACATCCAATTTTATAACTAGAAAATCACTTTTCATTTTCTATAATTTCCAATAATTTTAAGTATCAGTATTCTGTGCTATTTATCAAAGGTTTGACTTATTATGATTAATGAGATTAATGATAGTAGTGTAAAAATGATATGGGCATGAAATGAGGATGGAAAAAGAGAGGATGCCAAAGAAAATGTTGGAAATGAAGTATGTGGGAAAAAGACTGCAGGGGAGGAAAAGAAAGAGACATGAGGAGCATATAACATAATTGTTCAAGTGAGAGGAGAAGAATGGAAGAAATTAAAGGAGGAAGACGGTGGACAGACAGAGAGGGAGATGGAGGCATTTTACTTAAATGACCCGGCCAGAGGCTGGAAAAAGATGATGATGATGATGAATATTAGCGTAAAATGTTTATGAAGGCTCCAACATGTATTTTTTCCTTCAGTCTAAAGTGATTGGGTAGAGTACCTCATCAGGCTGGTTGCAGAGAAGACTCCTGAGGGCAACAAGTGTTGCAGTCACTTGGGTCTCTGTGTTGTCATCCAGGGAGAAGCGTAATAATAAGAACACATCTGAGGCCATAAGTTCGTCCAACAAGGGAGACTGCAGGCATTCATCATAGAAGCCGCACTTCACCTGACAAGGTAATTTCACAATTAAAATGATACACTCAGCAATATAACTATGAGCAAGTTAGCCTGAGGAAAGAGAGGAAGAGTGAAGGACAGTTAGAGGAACTGCAAAATTGTTTACATGAAGGAAGAATAACTATATATTGGTAGGAAGAACAGTACAAGTTAGTTACTAAAGTTACTAAAACAAATTTAATATATTCATACATCAAGTCATGCTATCTGAAGTTGTCACTTTTGATTGATATTATCAATACCTATAAAATAACACAGATAGTATATTAAAATGTTATCAATGTTGGTCACAAAGAAATATGTTTGTATTTTCTCTATTGTTCTTCTAACCAAAATCAGGCTATATCTTAAATGGAAACATTGCAAAACTTTCTCACTGCCGGTATTATCTTTATGTTGATGACATTCATATATCTGGTAAAATAATTAATATGTTTTTTTTTATCACCACATTTTACTACCTGTTTAAGTTATATGAATATTTGATAATTACTCACAATGGTGTATGAATAAGGAGGGAAGTATTTTAGAGGTAATATACCCGCATTTGTGTGAAAAAAGGGGGGAAACTATTTATGAAAAAACCACCCTCCTTAGACCCAACCAAAATTCTAATTCCTCTCGTCATTAGCAGGAAATACTCTAACATGAGAGTAACGCCTTAGACCATGTGGTCCTCGAAATAGGTCCAACCCTGAACAATTAAATCATGAAGGAGCTGCAGAAAGACACTGATCAAAGCCGATGAATCAATACGTCCGTCACAGACTTTGTTTAAATTATGAGTAAATAATTACTCTGTAAATGGGACAAATCCTCTATAGTTTTGTGGAGAGTATTGGGGCACTTAACCGAGAACCCCTGGTTTGATTTCATGTCCAGGTGTGTTATTTTTAGACTAAATGAAATATGTCCGCGATGATTGTATCAATTATGGTGGTATCACAATCAACTTAATGTTCACCTAATATAATGTAACAGTTCTCCTATTGTTTTTAAATGGAAGCCATCAGCCCGTAGTTAATTTAATGTTCACTTAAGAGTTGTCAGGGGAGAACGTTCACGTTATGTGAACATTAAGTTAAGGGTTCTAAGTGTTTTAACCAGCCAATCATGTTACAAATAACTTCATCATGGTTATTTGTACTTTATTTGTTTGCTTATGGTATGCATACAAATTCTTCGGTATATTTTTTCAGCCTCTTGAAAACTCTAAAATGTCACAACCGCTTATTTATACTTTATTTTGTGTATCCAGTAAAGCTTATATTGCGAGACTTGCAGCCTCATCAGACTTAAGTACTTGGGTTTCATTTTAGTGAACAATTTGTTATCAAACCATCAAAATCTGTTGTGTGTTTTACTCGTGTTATGTTAGGTAACTCCTGATTGCACACGAGTTTCTTTACTTTAAGTGAACATTAAGTTGATTGTGATCCAAGGATAACTTAAGATCATTCCATCTTCTTGATAAACTTTAGTGAGCAAACCTTATCCACAATGTTGGCGATAGTATTGAGCGCCAAGACCCGCTGCTGTAGCACAGAACTGCGACTCAGCTGGTAGAGCTCTTGCAGCGAGTACCCTGGCCTCCCAGGTTCATCTCCATGGTGGTAGAGCGCCTTCCTAACATCCACATTATTTTCCACGTACGGTAAAAGTACACCTACACACACAAGTACTGGCATTAGGATCCAAACATGGTCAAACGTTCTGAATGCCAGCGATTCCAATGATATTTTAAAGTGCAAGTGTGTTCACTATTAAGTGGCCTAAATTAAATATATATATATATATATATATATTACTAATACAAAGGATTTGGTGGACATTCTCAAATAAAAATAAATTTTGTCATAAAAACATTTTTGTAACATTTGAAAGAATCACAAATATTTCAATAAAAAAAATGAACATAAAGATTTTTCTACTTTTATCATATGTACGAAAAGTTCACTCACAAGCATATTGTTAGAGATATTTATTTAAGCTTCGTGACCTGGCGGTCTAGGGGTAAAGTGTCAGACTTCTGTGCTAGGTGTCCGGGGTTCAATCCTCAGTTCCGGCACAGATTTATCTGATTGCCAAATCCTTCCTTCACCTCTGACAAGACATCTTGTGAATGTGTGGACTGACAGGCCTCCAGTGTGGTTCGGATCCCATACTAAACTGTAGGTCCTCCATTTCATCTAACAATCACCCTACCATTACATATTAGCATAAGTGTGTATAACTCAAATGGGTAGGAAGATGCAGACAGTGCTAATAGTAATAATATTTAAGCCTAAGGATATAATGATGCAATTAAAATTATAGTCAAACTTTTAATACAACCATCTTTCAATATAGGCCTACAGTTTTTATTAATCAATAATCCACATAAAAAAGATGGTCATCGTTGAGGAGATATTTTCACTACTATACTCTAGCAACTAAATTAAGAAACTATTTTTAAAATCAAAATGGATACTTACTGCAAATATTATGTACATAAACTAACACAATAACATAGATTTCATTTTTAAAAAATAAGAGCATTTGGTTGAAAGCTTGAAATTTTGCATTAAAATAGGCCTACTACCTTTATTGTTTTATTTTGTGAACTTAAATACATGCAAGAAAATACATGTAAGAATAGTTACTATGTACACGAAACAAATTTTTGTGCTTTCAAATGTGATATCTTACATAAGTATTTCAAGAAAACACAGTAGGTGTCCTTACCTATATATTAACCCTTTGAGTGCCAAGAGAAATGACAATAAGACATGCTAACAGTTTCACACACACACAGTTCTTGAACGTATTTTACGTTTTTGTGTTGAACACTCCTTGCATAAACGTAATTTCTTTAGTGGAAGACTCTTGACACCATATACATGAGAAGGGCCGGTACATTATCATCATCATCGTCATTCTCTGGTGTAACCCTCACCTTATACCATTCTCTAGAAAAGTCTTCTATGATGGAGCTATTGAAGTACAAACATGGCAGGAATATTTTCCTTGAAAGAATGTAGGCATTCAACTACATTCTAGATATAAAATTGAATACTACTTTTTTCCAATACCTCAATTTTCTTCTTTCTAGATACTGGTAGAGCGTGATATCTGAAGTATCAATTCCCCCCATAAATCTATAATAATCTAATATCATGTCTGGTTTAGATACAGATGGAGGGTTTCTTTTTGGTAGTCTGTGACGCAGTACCTGTTTTTCTTGAGTATTTTTTCCTTAAAGCCACACACTAAAAGAAACCTATTCCTGAAAAACTTAATTTCCCCCACCTTGAATTTTTGAAGAGGGATACATTTCCTGTTACCACGTATTATACACATGCCAACAGAATATAGGTGCTTTGCTAAAGGAACCGATGTGAAAAAGTTATCACAAAATATAAGATACCCTTGTTTACATCATTTCCAACTGTAAGCCATTTCATTACAACTGTATAGGCCAAACCATTTTGTTTTGTCTGATCTCTGTCGATGTTACTTCTTGCACCAAGGTAACAGTAGTTGACTACAGAATCACATATCATCCAGAATTTGATTCCCCAATGATGATGGTGTTTGTTAGGTAAGTACTGCTGGTGAGGGGTGTAGTAGTGTCTGAAAACTCTGTTGGCATGATCAATTATAGGTTGGAATGTGGCACATGGATTGTATAATAGGTCTCCAGGGGGGGCATATTTGGAATTGTCTAAGAGATGAAAAAGTTTGAGTAAAATCTGGAATCTATTTCGAGGGAACATGTGTCTGAACCAAGGAGTTGACAGAGATGCCCTTTTTTTTGGCTAGTAACTATAAATGGTTGTTTACGAACAATTCCCATGTTCAGGATGCAAGTTATGAAAGCTTTGATTGCTTCTACAGTTGTAGGTAACCACTTCTTAGCTCTGGAATTTGGAGATAGGTTTCTGTGTGACTGAAGATATTGTTGGGCATATCTGTGTGTTTTGGTGACCATCAACTTTAGCAGGGTTATAATAAAATAAAGTCTAAAATAAATAATTGGCTTGGAACCAGAAGGGGGGGCATGCTTCAATTCTGGTATTTACATATAAATATGTTGAGGTTGTGGTGGATTATCCTGATCTTCAAGATTTATTTCATCCCTATAGGAATCACTAGTATTCACACTCACGCTATCAATGTCAGCTGCCGCTTCTACTTGTGCTGATCTTTCACTTTTACTCGAATATAATTCCTGTTCAGTTTCATTATTTCCAAATTCAGAATCACTAACAAATTGATCACTTTCGCTTAAGCTATTGCTAAGTATTGTGAGTATTTCTGTGTCTCGAATCACAGCTTTCCTCTTAGCAGCCATGTTGTTATAAAAAAGGCCAAAGCTAAAAGTCATAACGTTAGAAAATAATAATTTTTATGTTCGATATATATTGAAACTCTAGGTGCAAGGACAAATAAAAGTAGCTTGAACATATGATAATGCAGTGTAGATAAAATCTACCCTATCTGTTGACTTAATACTGAACTAATAGCTCAAAAATATGGGATCGCTGTGAGCGACACTGGCAATTTTAGCAGATATTTTGCGCATCACTCTGGGCGACGTTGGCATTCAAAGGGTTAATAAGTCAATTTAGTAACCGATTAAAAATTAAAGCTATGTAAGATAAAGACACACTTAATATCATATTAGATTTGGTGATCATTCAATAAAATATGAACCTGCTTCAGTGGTCGCATGGTCCAAGGCGCTACGCTCACAGTAGACCAGATTGCCAATTATGAGATCGTGGTTCGAATCTCAGTTGGGTGTACCACGCAAACCTGGGTACACTTCCGCTAAATATAAACCTTCCTAATCACTAAAATTATTAGCGTAATTAGTACATAAGCGTATATCTCGAATGGTTAGTAGGACACAGTGCTAAAAAAAATTATATTTAAATATATTTTGATTAATTCACATTTGTTAAAGCTTTACACACCTTGAAAGTCGAACCTAGCCCCATAGGGTTGATCTGGCGGTAAAGGTTTGGGCTCTGGTAAATCTGCTGTCCAGGCAAGCTTCTCTTGTTCTATCATATCCATGTGGAGCCATCTGTTAGCTTGGCTTGCAATATCACTAGGCACCACGTCTACTTCCTTTCCCCTCTCCTCAGGTACCTCCGTTTCCATTTTCACAGTATCGATCCCTTCATTCCTACAAAACTCTATGTCCAAGGAAGCAGCTGCATCAACCACACTAGTGCGATCCAACATGTCCAAAGAGTTAGTCCCTTTCTGTGCTTCTGATTCTTCTAATCTATTGACATCTTTTTTTGGCTCAAGGATTCCACATTGGAACCCTTTTTTTGTTGATTCCAACACACTTAATGGGTTGGATATGTTTGAAGATTCATTATTACAAAAGTCAACTGCTTTCCCCGATTCGAACATTTCACAACGGTCTACTACATTCTCTGGTTTCAAAATTATTGAACTATTTACATCTTTTAATTGATATGATTGTGAATCAACATCCATATCAGTCCCGTCAGCAGTGCTGCTCAGGTCGTTCTTATTTCTAGTTTTGATAGAACCAGAAGAGCTCGGCTGGTCCAAGGTCTGCGAGTTCCTTTCAGTGTTTTTACATCTGGACAAAAGGAACTCGACGAGGTTGCTATCAAGCTGGGACACAAGACTTTGCCTCTCTGCATGAATCTCCTTTACGGATAGTCCCGCAAGTTTCATAACATTCTCACGATGCAGTTCCTCTGCATCTTGGCCAGTCAAAATGTAGCTATGATCCCCTGAACAAAAATAAGAAATTTAAATTAATTAGTGATGTATGAAGTTTAATTTTTAAGTTCAAAGCAAACATGAAATATTATTGGAGCGGAGTTATAGTCTGAAAATGTTTTAGTTGTTTTATGCTTGAAAAACATCATGCTTATTTGATAAAGCTATACACTAAAATCACATCATAAAATTTTATTTCACAATATTTCTTTCTAAGCTTATAAGTTACTAAATCAATTTATTATCACAACATGCAATTTAATTACTTTAAATTTGTTCAAATGAATATTAGTTTTATAGTGTATATAACAGCGCTGATTATTTCAACTGTCAATATTTTTAATGGGAAAGCTTTACAATTGTTAAAGCAGGAAACTTTTTAAAGCTGAAGTCAAGTTGATATTTTTTTAAAGCCAGGTCAAAGTTTGTGAAGCTTAGCGCAACCCCTAAAATTAATTAATTTTGTGCTTGAAACAAAATGCATTTATAAATGTTTGGTTTTATTTTCGCAGACAAATAGGTATACAGAATGTTCTAATGAAATTGTTTCAAGCCACTTACAATTATTTTAGCCCTGTCAAATCGATCAATAAATCACTTTTATTACAACATGGGTCAAAATTTTATTTCATTTCCCCTATTATTTAAAGAACAAATCAATCATAATTAATGTTTCCTTGTGAATCCATGTAATATCATTCATATAAAAAGAATTAACTATAATTTAATATATGATTCCATAGCATAAATTTTCATACTCTAAAAGAAAAGTAAAAAAATTATATATTTTTTAAATAGTGTAATTTTTTTATCTTCTTAAGATTTTATAGGCTTTTAATGCCATAAGAGTAACACACTTTGGTTATAAATAAAAAAAAACATATTTTTTTCCCAGTTTAAAAACACAAACATGGTAGTAATAGATCATATAAAAAAACTAACAAGGGTTGACTGTAAAAAATCAGCTGGCTCTCCCTTATATTTCACAACTTTCATCACACTTTGGTCCTGACACTTCTGTAAACACCAATGTGGCAGTCTCACAATCTTTCTATTACTACCTTGAGGTGATTTAATGGTTTCTTCGGAAGAAAAAGCTAAATCAAATCTACAGAGTTTAATTTTGAAGAAACAAGACCATTAACTGAATTCAAGTGGGATTATAAAACAAATCCATATTCAGTTTAGAGATTGATTAAATAAATTAAATAAGCCACAGCAGTCATCAATAGCAAACCGATTTGAAGCCCTGTTTAGGAGGAATTGAAAAACAGTTCCTATTCTCTAGCCAAACTTAAGCATTTCAGGGTTGCTACTGTTTTCTTAATACAACATTCCTTATATTTTCCAGATTTCCCGGATGGAATTGCCATTTTTCAAGTCAATTTATTTCAAGAGTAAAATAGACTAATGAAATTCCATTTTTTAAAAAACTTAAAATTGACTATTGTGAAGTCATGCCATTGATGTTTAGAACAGGAGAATTTGACTTTGATGAGAATATATAATCAATTGTCACACAACTCAATATTTAAAAGATAAAAAAGGTGGGGAGGGAGGTGTAAGAAAAGCAATTCAATGTGATAAATTCTTCATTTCACTTTTTCTTTCATGTAAAGGTCTACTATTTAAATATTACAGTTTAATGTTTAAAAATTACAAATATTCCATTATTATTATTTTGTGAAATTCCTCGTGTTTTCTCCAATTTTCCAGTTAGGTGGCAACCCTACATCTAGGGGTTGAACCAGCAACAAATACAGCAGATATAATGACTGGTCCTGGTAATAGGAGGCAAGGGACTGGGAAGAGGTATCGCAAAACAGAACAGGAAGGTATTTTGTAACAACCTCCAGTGTATCACCAAACTGATGATTCATCTTAATGCTTGACCAAGTTTAGTCAAGTGAATCTCTGGTCTCATATACAAAGAGACACCTGGTGTGATTTCAAAGGTGTTCCTCTAAAATGTGATTCGCGATGCCGTCACCTACAGAGAACACACCAAAAGGAAGACGATGACTGTCATGGACAGCCTCAAGAGACAAGATAGAACTCTTTATGACTTCGATATTTAATACTAATGGTTGATACTAAATTCCAGAATGAATCGAAGAGCAGTTCCTATATTTCTGCCTAAGATTGCAGACTTGGCTTCAAGTATTTTTCAGTGTGACCGAAGATATTATGTACTTTATTATTGTACCTCACCTATTGGTTGTGCTATATCCGGTGGTTTGAAGTGACTGGTGTCCTGAATAAGATCAGGTACATCAAACCGTAAATTAAAGTAATCAACATGCTTTGAGGTTTTATCACCATGTGTTGGATGCTTTTCTTGACTATGTCGCTGCTGGTGACGCCCGTCATTCAATATATCCAGTTGTTGGGCGAAAATACTTTTACCCCTTTCTCTCAACTGAAACAAATAAAAATAGGAATTGTAAAAACAAAATGGTAAATAAATATTTTCGAATTTAACACAAACATTCAGTCATTAATTAGTTAAAATACATTAAGAGTAATGTATTAAGTCTAAAGTGATATTTATTAAGCAAGCCTTTATTATGTGTTTAGGTTACAAAGGAAAGATAGGCACCAAATGGCTATATTATATTAAACAATATGTTTAGTTTATAGTAACAATCACAAGCTAACACATTCCTATTTAATGTCATAGGAAAAACCAACAAAGTAGACCAGTACAGTTGGCTGCTTATTATCTATAGCAAAAATATGTTATAGGTAACTGATGTATTAACTAAGTGATGCAATAATACATCAAACCTAAGTCTTTGGATAAATAAAAGATGTGTACAACTGTACACCTATTTTCTGTGGCCCATTAAAGTTTGTACCATAATTTTCAAAAATTGTAAGGTAGGCCCAACCCTATATGATTTTTTTAATGAAAACAAACAAACAAATATTGTTATTCATCCATTAAAGCACACACTGGATTCACATTTTGAACTAAATTGTTAAAGAGATATTTTTGAGTTATTTATAATTTTCAATAACCTGTGATCAGTTAACCCTTTTAGTGCCAAGAGAAATGCCAAAAAAATGTGCTAAAAGTGCCAAGCTATTTTACTGAAAAATACAGGATTTTGTCTAAATTTTAATAACTTGTTAGTCTTTGAACTTCTTTCACTCAAATTTTTACATAAGCTAGCTAACATGATTGCCAATTCAATTATATAATTATACATATACTTTTTAATTTTTCAATATAATAAAAAGTCCCTGACCAAGATTTAAAAAAAAATATTTTTACTGTTTTATTTAACATTCATTTATGAGCTGTGAAAATTTAAATACTAGCTTAAAATATAATAAATCATTGAAAAGAACATAAAAAACTGAGTAAATAATAAAATTTACAAGGAAAAAACACTTTAGATTTTACACTAAAATTGGGTTATGCATAGCAGTTGTTTCAGTAACCATCAACTTTGGCAGGGTTTAGTGAAATAGTCTAGAATAAATAATTGGCTTGGAACCAGAAGAGGAGGGGGGGGGGGACTTAAAACCTGGTACTTCTGTATAAATATGAAAAGGTTGGGGTGGATTATCCTGATCTTCAAGATTTATTTCATCCCTGTAGGAATCACTAGTATTCACACTCACGCTATCAATGTCAGCTTACACTCCTACGTATTCCGATCTTTCACTTTTACTCGAATTTAATTCCTGTTCAGTTTCATTATTTCCAAATTCAGAATCACTAACAAATTGATCACTTTCGCTTGAGCTATTGATAAGTATTGTGATTATTTCTGTGTCTTGAATCACAGCTTTTCTCTTAGTAGCCATGTTTACAAACAAGACCAAAGATAAAATTCATAAAGTTAGAAGATAGTTTTCATGTTCGATATATATTGAAACTCTAGGTGCAAGGACAAATAAAAGTAGCTTGAACATATTATAATGCAGTGTAGATAAAATCTATCATATCTGTTGACTTAATACTGAACTAAAAGCTTGTAGCATTTATGCTCCAAGTAAACAAAATGGGCAAGTCAATCATAATACACTTACCCAATCTCACCGACCAGGCCAGCCACCTCGACTTAATAACACGTCTGGTAACAACAACAACCCACGAACAACTATCAGTGTCGAGCCTAGTGCCGCATCTCGCCGCTAGAGACCACCACCCTGCTCAATACCACACAACATCAACAACGAGAACATGCTAGAAAGGGGTAGTAACTGCCACTCCTTGCCAGAAGAAAATGGACGTTTCTAGTGCCGCGCGCATTCCCCCTCCCTGTGTGATTATCTCCGTAATCCCCACCTTTTTATAATCCCTTCTCGATTGTTCGACGAGTGTGCACCATATAAAGAACCGTCCGTCAAGTAAGAGACTACTCTTGGATTAGGCTGGGACACTGTAGGACGAAGTAGGAGGCTTACAGGACATATTAATATAATGTAAGATGAAATTCTTTTTCAGCGTAAACTTAAAAATTATAAGCTATTCAAAATTCTATTTTGGTCATTCTTTTTTTTTAAAACATAATTATTGAAGTCTGGTATAAATCTTCGTTCTTTTTGCAGAACAGTGGATTTAACTTTATTTATCTTACTTGCGAGTTGTGTTGCAATATGAGTTTAGTAAATATTAATGTGGGAAGGTTGTTTATAACGTTAGGTCAGAACTTTTCAAATCTTATTAAAGTTTGACAGTTATACTGATCAATTTAACTTTATTTATTTATCTTGTGAGTTGTGTTGCAATATGAGTTTAGTAAATATTTACGTGGGAAAGTTCTTTAAGCACATGATGTCAAATTTCAAATGTTAGGAAAGTTATATGTTACACTTGTCAGTGATAAATATAAAAATAACTTTATTTATCGTACTTGTGAGTTGTGTCTCATGGTTAGCTAAGTAAAGATTTACTTAGGAAGGTGAGTATTCCTGTACATTCAAAATTTAACGACGTTTTGCGTATTATTGTTACTTATGTATAAACAATGAACTTTAAACCATTTAACGAATATGTTGTATTTTCACAAATAGTACAAAAATGTGTTATATTGGAGAAATCATCTATGATATTAGAGATTGTCTTACTCAAAGTTAATAATGCCATGCAATGGTATTAAATTCACATAATAGTTCCAAGGTATCTAATGACAAATTAAAAAAAAAAGGAAAAAGAGTAAATGTTTATGAAATGTTTTTCCTTTTTGGATAATATCGATTGTTATTGTTGCGCTTAGTCAAAGTCATTTACTACTATTGTATCTATGAGGAACTTTAAGATTCTTCAAAATATATGCATTGTTCTAAAATAAAATTTGGCAGAAATTAAACCAAAATGCTCTTAAGACTCGAAATCTTTTACTATTTTAGTTACGTTATGTTATCCCTAGGTTTAGAAAAGTTTAGTTTCCAAACCCCTTTTTACAAAGTCTTTGACCTCTTCGTTTAATATTAGGTATTCAGTGAAAGTGGACCGTATTTTTCCCGCTTCTAGAAGTGAGTTGCGTACGCTGGGGACATGTTGTGTACCCAGCATTTTTCAACACACAAAAAAGTTATTCACACTGCGCACTTCTATTAGTTAAATCTCCCCTTTTTTTTATAACATTAGATTTTTTTGTATATATGTATTTGAACCCCTCTAACTTTAGAGCTTGGGTTACAAGCTCTAAAACATGGGATCGCTGTGAGCGATGCTGGCAATTTTAGCAAATATTTCGTGCATCGCTCTGAGCTATGTTGGCACTCAAAGGGTTAAGGCACTTTTAAATCAATTTTTTTTCTGGAAAACAAGTAGGCCTGCATAGCAATACTTAACATGGCAAACACTACAATATCCATTTGGACCAGATTCATTAAAATTACGTTGGAAAATTTGTTTGATTTTCAAAAATTAGTTGTTATCATCATCAACATCATAATAATTATCATAATCACCATCATCATCAACTGTTTCCAGCCTGTGGCCGGGTCACTTGAGTAAAATGCCTCCATCTTCCTCTGTCCTTTCACCACTCTTCCTCCTTTAATTTCTTCCATTCTTCTTCTCTCACTTGAACACTTTCTGTTATCTGCCCCTCCCATCTCTTTCTCAGCTAAAACGTGAACTTGTCCTTTCGAAATACGAATTGGAACAGTAACAAAGACGAACCAACCTGAGATTTTTTGGTATTGCTGAAAACACTTCGGAGAACACTGACTCTTTGGTGCTGGATGTGATTAAGAATAAACTCAATCTACCGCATGTGACTGTTGATGACAACGACCGTCTCAGGAAGCAAACCCAGGCCTATCATTGTGAAGTTTGTTTCAAACAGGTAACGAAGTGAGGTCTTCCGTGTGAAACGACAGCTTGCTGGGTCAGGAATAACCGTAAGGGGAGACATAACTACTGAGCGTATGATCTTACTACAAGCAGCTATACAGATGTGTTGTTTGAAAAACGTATGGACGTATTGTTGTCAAGATTGAAACAAGCAAGTTGCACATAAACTGCAAGGAAGAGCTACCCAGGGCACAGTGAATCATCTGGATATACAGTTTATTACTTATTTTTTTCATTATTTTTTTATTTCATAAATATCATCATTTTTAATTGTTTTTAATGTGGTACTTGATTCATTGCTCTGTGTTTTACTCATTATTATTATTATTATTAACTTACTAAGTTCAAAAATCAATTTCATAAAAAAAAATTCCATGGCTTCATTTGTTTTTAGTGTGGTATTTGATATATTATTGTGTGTGTTAATTATTGTTATTAAATTACTAAGTTCTAAAATGTGTGGATCTGGATGTGTATGTGTGCTAACAAGATCAACTCAAGTCTCAAGATCTTGAATAATGGTAAGTTTAATTGTTTTTATATTTTTGCATGTGTGCGGATAATATTTTACAAGGGCGAGATAACCCAACTACAATATGCTTTAGTGAGCTATGTTCCATGTCTGTTGGTGACCTTGACCAATCACTCCTTTCCCTCCCCTCCTCTACAACTCCTTCAACAGTTGTGATGCTTCACAATGCACTTGAAAGCCAGCTGCTATCGCTGCAGGTGTCCCACGTAAATACAGTCTTACTTACTACCTGCCTCACTGAGTCCATACTCAGTTCAACCTGAATATATTATTGTTGAAATAAACAATTAACAACAAAAGTTTATGTTATCTGTAGTGTACCGACCACCTCGAGTTGGTCAATTTACTGCCTTTGAGACTGCCATGATCGAGTATATGCACAAATATGAACATATAATTGTATTGGGTGATTTTAACGTGGACTTACTTAGTAGCAACAATGAAACCTCGCAATTACTGACTATTTTCTTCATACAATATGACACCATGTCACTTAGACGCAACACATCATACTGCAACCTCACATACGTGGATTGATCATATATATACTTCAAACTCTAATAAAGTGATGTCTTCTGGACAAGTCACGGTCCCCGAAATCTCGCATCATGATCTTGTATACCTATCCTAATCGATGCGTATGGCTAAAATTGCACCTAAGGTAATCACATATCGTGACATTAAATCCAATGATACAGACAAACTGAATGCTGACGCTCAATCCATACCCTGGTACCGGGTCAACCTAAATTAAACATTGATGACCGGTTACATCTTTTTAATGATATGATCCTTGACTTGTACGATAAACATGCACCAGTAAAGCTCGATGTGTTAGTAGACCACCTGCGCCTTGGATGACTAAAGACATTAGGTTATTGATGAGGAGACGTGACCAAGCATATGTGAAATTTAAACGAGAATCGAAAATCAAGCCAATTACATACAGGCAACATACATTTAGGGGTGTATAAACGTATGCATAATAAATGTGCCCAGGCCATTAGGAAAGCTAAAATGGACATTTCCCTTTCACTTTCTTATATTACCCGAGCACCCAAAAAACTATGGAGGGAACTGCGGAGGATGGGAATGGAACATACACTACCTGAAAGCAATCATATGCACATCAGTCCCATTAAACCAAATGAGGAGTTTCTTCACATTCCTAATTTAACCAACAAGATAGCTAGAATACAAACTATAAACGATATTTATCCCTCCAATGCAAGTAATAATAATAGTGACTATAATGATGACAGTACTTTATACCTTGCCCATTTGACTTATCATGAGGTATACAAATCAATGAGAATAAAATCGAAAGCACTAGGTATAGACAAAATTTCAATATTGCTAATACAAACAATTTTAAGAAATGTTATATCAACAATAACTGACTTATTCAACTTCTCACTCATGGCCGGACAGTATCCCGCACTTTGGAAACTCGCCTTTACTACGCCAGTACCTAAAAAAGGACTAGCAAAAGATTTACATGACTTTAAACCTATAAGTATACTTCCATCCCTTTCTAAGGCACTGGAATTTCTAGTGCATCAACAAATTTACCGACACATTGACAAACACAATTTGTTAACTGCCTATCAATCAGGACTAAGATCACATCATAGTACATATACCGTGTTGATCAGACTAGCCATGGATAAGTGCGAGCTAACACTTATTATATTATTAGATTTTTCAAAAGCTTTTGCTAATGCAGATTTTAATATTTTATTAGCAAAATTGCATGTATTATTTAATTTTTCTCCAGGCAGTATACAGTGGATGAGATCATATTTGCATGGTTGCCAGAAAAGTGTTATGATAGGGAACACGTTCTCAACATGGTGCCCAGTTGAGGCTGGTGTTCCACAGGGCTCAGTTTTAGGGCCATTGCTTTTTTCTCTATATGTTAATGAAATCACTTCTTCAAGGTTAAGAATAAATGAAAGGCGAGGGCTACACTTATTAGTATTGCTTTACAAAATATTATCAACATCGCAGCCTCAATACCTCTCCTCATGGTTCCTGTTTCTGAAAGATAAACACAGCCGAGCTACTAGGTCAGAATCCACTCTACAGATGTATATTCCCATCCATAGATCTCAAACATATGCTCGTTCTTCCACTGTCCTGGCATCACAGGCTTGGAACAAATAAGATAACTCTACTCGTCATCTAACATCTAGACTCGCCTCCAAGTGCGCGGTTAAGCTATTTATCTTGTCTAATAAGCTAAATTGAGTTTTTGAAACTACTTGAGCTTTAAATGAGTGTATGAATGAGCGTGTGAATGTTTTTCTACTTATTTGATATTCCTTTACTAAATTGTATTTCAATAAATGTAATAGTGTATGTAGGATTCAACACTGGTTAAGTGAAACAGAAGGCTGATGCCTTAACTTCGCCAGATAAATAAAGGCTATTATTATTATTATCTCATGTACTCATTCTTATGTAAAATACGTAAGCTAGGCCTAACCTTAATTTTAAGGCTAGAATAAATATAATAATGTATTTTAAGGTAAGAATCTACAAAACTTCTTAACATCAAGTTTGAGATAAAACCATCAAACTGTTTCGGCTTTACGTCAGGGTACAGACATACATAATTGTATGACTTACTTCTTTTTTAGTTAAATGGGCACAAAGTCAAGATACAATTCTTCATTGTTTTAATATTTTCTCTGAGAGAGCTTAATGTTTCTTCCTATTATTTTAATCCCTTATGTGGCGGTCTAGGGGTAAGGTGTCAGACTTCTGTGCTGGCGGCCGGGGTTCAATCCTCGGTCCCGGCACAGATTTATCTGATTACCAAACCCTTCCTTCACCTCTGACAAGACATCTTGTGAATGTGTGGAATGCCAGGCCTCCACCGTGGTTCGGATTCCACGTTAAACTGTAGGTCCTTCATTTCATCTCACAATCACCCTACCATTACACATTAGCGTAAGTGCGTATAACCCGAACGGGTAGTAAGACGCGGTGCTAATAATAATAATTTAATCTTTTATGGATGTTCAAATGTTACTCACTAAAAAGTTATTCCATATTCATCAACTTTGCTAATATATGGTTTGTCAATGTGTCAGATTATGTCAACCTAACACCACTTTCGCACTGACAAGATATATTTGCAAGGCAGTTGAATATGGAACTGTTTACTGCCAGAAAATACCAATGTCATCTTGAATTACGTGTAATTAGTGAGCTATCTTTACAATGTGATTGAATAAAGCTTACATGTCTGTTTTGAGATAAAGTTAACTGCTAATTACTGTATTTTCACAAAGATCTTACCAACTTGTCCCTGGTGAATGCCTTGGGAAACCCATTTGAGCCGGTAGAACTGGTCGGTGGAGCAAACGTTTTTATTGACGTAGACCTTTCTAGAATCTCTCCAAGAACTAATGGATTTATTCCTGCAAGCAAAACAACATTTTACACAATTTGTTCGGTACTTTATATTATCCTTAGAGTATTCAGGTATTCAACACCTTTTTGGACTTCAACAAAGATATGAGGAAAAAATGTAAGAATTTATACTTTACATCCACTCAAGATGAAGATCTCTATCTATGGGGAATCTGTTAAACAGTGAAGGTACTATATACAGTTCGATATTTTCTTAAGGTTTTTTTAAACCTACCTGAATTTTCTTGTAGTACTATTCTTGATGAGGTTCCATTTTTAGCTGCCGAGAATTTGGACCTAGGTTTTTTGTTATCTGATTCCGATTCGTCGGTTGCAGCTGTAATAAATTATGAAAGTGTATGAAACATATTGAATTAATATAACATAATAAATGTTTATTTAAACTTATATTAAAAATAGAGTTGGGTCGAATAAAATATTTTACAAAATGTGAAAAGCCTCTATTTTATGTGTGAAACTGAATAATATACAAAACTATGAACATAAGAGGAAATAGGAATAAAATGAATAATACAGATAGGTCTATTACCTAAATGTTATTTTTTTTACTAAAATGAATTCATTACCTATTCAGTTAGCCTGGGTCTAGTTGTTAATTATTTGCTATAATTTGATGTTGGGGCTGAGGTGCTTGAGGATTCGAGGAACCCTAATTATAATATATTAACAAATGTAGAAATTTTCATCAGTGTGAATGAAGGTAATGTAACAAAGTTATTCATATAGGTACTACTTTTTGGTGTGTGTTTTACTTTTTTTAAGTTTGTGAGCTAATGAAATTAATTAAATAAAGAAATAAATAGTTTTGGTTGAGTAACCACTAACTACCTTAATTAAGAACAATCACAAAGTATTAATTTAATCACTCAACCAAGACATGATCAGCTGATGTGTGTAAAGTTGTTTAAAAGTAATTTTCTACTAAGCTGATCGATCATCTTTTGGCCATCCATTTTCTAAACTTGTTCCCCAATTCTTAGTTATGGAAGAAGACAAACCCTACATTATGTGTATGTGGTTTTAAGGAAATAATGCCTAAGCACCATATTATTTAACTTACTATACTTTACTTGTGATAGCAAGCTATTAAAATTGCAACACTCACAAGGAAACAGTGAATTGGATGATAGGTCTACTATAGGTCTAATTATTTATTTGAAATTATTTTATTCTTACAACTTCTAGACAACTCATCAAAATCAAAGTCTATACGTAAACATACTATTAATAAATTTATAAAAATGACCGAACTGTACAAGGGAATCAAACTCAGGACCCTTATCTTAGTGTGCCACTGCTCTCATGGTGTCTACTAAACTTGACCAATGAAATCCCTGACCTTTTCCCTGATTTTCCCTGATCATTTTCTAAAATTCCCGACTAGAAAAGTATGTCACATCCTTCTAGCTCGCCGCCCCCCTCCCTCCATCCTCATTTTTCTATTAATTTTTTTAAAATAATAATAATAATAATAATAATAAGTTTTAAAATTTGAATTAAAATTGTTTACTAGGAATTAAAAATAAATTACACAGCTACAAACAAAAAAACAAACAAAAAAATGACATTATAATTTACTGATTATTGTATTTCATATTTTGAGTAAGATATCATTTTCCCGGATTTTTGTTGTGATTTACCAAATTCCCGACTTATTCCCGTTTTTCCCCGATCACTTCAAATTCCCAGCTAATTCCCGTTTTCCCTGATTTTCCCGGATGGTAGACACCCTGGCTCTACCACTGAACTATCCATGATTCGTCCCATGCTCAGGGTCATTCTTCAATAATAGTTTTTAAGGAAGAGTAGCCGATGATTTTCACACGTCCATAACAGATTCTGCCTTAAACTTTGAATGAAGAATGATCCTGAGCAAGGGATGACTACTGGATATCTTAGTAGTAGAGCATTGACACTCTAAGATAAAGGTCCTGGGTTCAATTGCTGTGTCCAGAGGTTTCATTGTTATAAATTTACCAGTATGATATCTTATGAGGCTGTATCTGTACTAACCCGCCTCGGTGGCGTAGTTGGCTAACGCGCTAGTCGTGTTGAGCTCAACCGCTGAGGACGGGGAGATCGAGGTTCGAATCTCAGTCGGGTTAACTGGGGGTGATTTTTCCTAAATGGTTTTCTACTCCCCTTCCACGCAAATGCGGGTTCACTTCCTCTAATTCATCCTTCCCCATTCCTAATCCATTAGCGTAATTAGTAACTAAAGCGTATAACCTGAACGGGTAGTAAGACGCGGTGCTAAATAAAAGTGTATCTGTACTAAGGATATTTCGATCTCCCAAGCTTCACTAGCCCTGTGTCTTCTCCATGTAAACATACAACATGGACATGTGATGTGAACCATGAACTCTTACAGTATGAAGTCATCTATCATTGAGTACTAAGAAAGTAAAATTGTTTATTGTGTGTATTTAACTAAGATTTTAATGTATGATCAAATCGAATGGTGGTAAGGTTACTAGCCAAGTAATTAGTATTGCAATGAAGGTTAGGTTTAAAAGTTATGTTGGATATATAAGTTTATATGTATATATATATATATATTATTTAGCTTTACTAAGTTATTGATATTTTATTTTAATATTTGACTTTCGGTAGGTGTGTTTGTTTGAATATCTACCAGGATTTTAGTTTTGTTCTAACAGAGCCTTGTTTGAATATGCTATATGTTCAATTCTTGGTTTACAATAAACTCGTCTGTTGCAAAGGAGAGTGAAGTGTGGTTGTTGCAGACAATTAGTCTATTGTGCATTGTTAAAGTTTCAAAACTTTTACTCAGCTGTCATTTCTTGTATCTCACTTTTTTGATAATATTCATTTGCTGATTTGTACCGTGTTTGTATTAGGCCTACATATTATTATGATTCTGGTGTTGTGGGATTTCAAGTTGCTCTGTTAATCATATCTATGTAAAGCTTCAGTCGTGCAACTTTACAGACTTTTCAATATTTAT
This sequence comes from Timema shepardi, assembly GCA_902151425.1. Classification (NCBI taxonomy): domain Eukaryota; kingdom Metazoa; phylum Arthropoda; class Insecta; order Phasmatodea; family Timematidae; genus Timema; species Timema shepardi. The sequence goes on from CABFVX010001726.1 coordinate 137,235, forward strand.
TTGTGTGTCACTTAGGTGAGTTTGGTTTTGAATTGTTCACTACTAGACCCTAGTAAAGTTTTTTATTTCTTAAATTTAGTATCATTAGATTCCCTGCATTTTCGGGAGTAGTTGGATGTATGTGGACTATTTAAACAAATTAAGTAAGAGTACCGAAAGAGGCAAAGATGGCAGTATATAATAGTGTCCTAACGACAACATTGTTTTATGAGTGTGAAGTGTGTCAGAAGAAACACAAGAGTGAAGTGAATGGGGTTGGGAAAGGTAGGCCATGTAAGACGTGATTAAATGTTGCGGATGAATATGTGAAAAAGAAAAACATTAAAAGTTTTAAGATAAAAGAGCATGTATGACTCAATGTATGGATGTTGATGAAGCAAAGGAAGTATGTAAGGCTAGTTTTGTATGAAGAAAGTGAGAGAGGATGAATTAAATACGATTTTTTTTTAGCTATATGCACAGTATCTTGCCTATTCCGTAAGGGGACGGCGTCATTAAGTATGTGTATGAATTAAATGTAAAAAGATTGATAAAACAGCAATAGAAATAATGATTTATTTTAGTTTTGTAGTGTCTCAACCCCGAGCCCGAACACAAAAACCAGACACTACTCTAAAACACACACACACAAAAAAAAGCAAATTTTACCGCTAGCCAACTGTCCTTGCTGAGCATTTGCTTTACGTTTGTTTACAACAGAAGCTGAAGGTTTAAATGATTTGTTACGTAGAAATTCTTCCTGCTGCTTTAAAATATCTTCTTCGTCTTCACTTGGTTTAGGTCTTTGAAACATTTTGAAACTTAAATGTTTGCTGTATTACCACATATAACTACTTAAATATTTAATTGCACCTATTGGCTACTATCACTTAGGTGCGTAAGTATCTAAAAACTAAAAACCAAAACAAATCAAATCACAAGAATTAAATACAACAAATATATATCTCGTACGAACATCATAAAACTTATTTCTCTTCTTTCTTATGAAATGGATAAGTGGAATTTCAATTGATAAATAGATAGCTAGCTATATTCTATTTATTTCCCTTCATGAATAAAAACTAAGTAAAGAAGAAAGTCAAGTATGTTTCAGAAACAATAATAATATAAATATGTATATAGCAGCAGTATTGATAATATGAACATGATATTTTAATTGAAACTTGTCTAAGCTGATTACAATACATGAAAAGGAAATCTCTTTAGACAATGACTATACTTAGAATATTAGATAGAACTAATTATCATAGAGTGATTCAGTACCTAGCTAAAATATTTTATGTTGTATGTTCTCCAATCACTATCATTCTCCACATGTATCACAATTCTTTGGAATATCCAGACTAGTTAAACCAGATGCGCGGGAAGTCCTTGAAGCAAACCAAATTTAAAAATCAGTAAACATAAACATTTTGGTGGCGAGTAAGTTTTCTTTCTTACTCTTTGTACTGATTTCACCCTTTGCACCTTTTAAACTATTTTTCACTATCCAGCCCCCCTTATTACATCCTATCCCTGTATCGAGCTAGTTTTATCCAGTACAGCACATTACAAAATATCTCTACTTTGAGTTAATTCTATACAGCCCACCTCATTACACCCTATCCTTGTCTTGAACTAGTTCTATCCAGTCCAACTCATCACATTCTATCCCTAGCTTTATATAGTTCTATCCAGTCAAACTCATTAAATCATATCCCCACCCTGAGTTAATTCTATACAATCCACTTCATTACGCCTTAGCCCTGTCTTAAGTTGGCACCATTCAGTCCACCTCATTACACCCTATCCCTATCTTGAGCTAGTTCCATTCAGTCTACCTCATTACAACCTACCCCGGTCTTGAGCTAGTCCTATACAGTTAACCTCATTACACCGTATATCCTTTAGGTCCATTCAAATGTTATTCTCCCATCTAGGTCTTACCATTGGGTTTGCCCGTCAGTATTCTAAACAAGGTTCTAGATCCTCCCCTTCGAGCTACATGTCCTTCCAACATAATTTATTAGACATCCTAAAAATGTATCATGATGAGTGCAGGGTACCCATTTTTTTTATCCCTTTTGCTTGTTTAAGCATTTATACCCCTTTTATTTTTATTAGTTTTACTTTTTGCCCGTTTTAAAATATTTTCAATTTTGACTTTTTTGTACCCTTTTTATCTAAGTTTTAAAATCTTATTACATTTATTTTTCACCTTTTTTTTTTGCTTTATTTGCACTTTTTCCCCACTTTAACCATCTAACCCTTTTCAACATAAAAGTTATATCTCAGGTTAAGTCAGATACTTCAATGGTAGTCTAATTTATGCTAAAGTGAGCATCAGTGACTTGAACAATCGTCGGTTTTTGAAACATCACTACTTTGTCCGCTTTGACTGAGGTCTTCGGCACGGGAGACCAGTTAAATCTCAAGTCAGTGCACATGCGCTCTATGGCCAGAAGCAAGCAAACAGCTTCGTTAGCCGTTGTGAGAAGATTTGAAATAACCCGTTAATGTAAAGCGTGTGTATCGATCTATTTGATTGTGCCACGACCCAGCATTATAATTTAAAACATCCATCATAAAAATTATTTAAAAAATATATAAATCCACTAGAAAATAAAAAAGTTGATAATCATCTGTTTTAAGTTAGCGTTGCAATGCATCATGGATCAACCTAAAGTGTGTGAAATACTGTGCAGATTCTGCTTACTATTTTCCGCTAACATGTGAATCAAGCTTAGGGGTTCGACGTAAGTTTCAGCACACTCCAACTCATCTCCGTTCCTTTCTTATGAGAACAAAGAAGTATTCAGTGGTAAGTTGGAGCGCTAACGTTCCTACCCTGCAGGGCTATAATGACCATTGAATCAAAATTAGTTGCTACCACTAATTAACTTAACTTTCGACGAAAAGATAGCGTTTTGGTTATTATGACCACCACACTTTGCATCGTCCGCCACTAGTTTTAACTTCGACATGGGTTTTAGCGGCAATGCATAGAATAAAATCAGTTTGCGTCAACAATGGGCTAAACTTAAGAAATTAGAAGCTAGCAATGAGGAAAGTTCATTTCAAGAATGCTGGTATTCATGACAGAACATTATTCATTTATTTTTATTTTCCCAAACAGCTGATCTACCTCGTGATGGGCCGAACCCAGAGTCAAAGCCGAACCATAGGTAAAGGATAGTATGGATCGATATTTCCTACGTATCGAGTATGAACAGTTTTCAGCGCTAGTAGTGGTTGTAGGCGGTACTAAAAGTCAAACCTGCCCATTGCCGCTACATTCAAATGTATTGTTGGTGTTTTTTTAAAACAAATTTTCGTTATTGCTTTCATATTAGTAACTAAAACCAGGAATAATACTATTTAAATATATATTTATTTTTATAAAGTACATTTTATCAGATCAATTTGAGTGAAGAAATCACACCTTTATCATTTTTAGGTGAGTTACGACAAGCGGGACAAAACCCCAAGTCAGTTTTTTATGAACTACACTTCTTTTTTTATTAATATTTATGTATATCTCAATTTTTTCACATTTGTTTTTTGGGTTTAAATGCATCTACTTGGTTGACATAGAAACTGATGAATTTAGTCGGTTGTTATTAAGAAGTATATAAACATATTCTAGTTTATTATATTTATAGAAATATATTATATTTAAATATAAATATAATTTTTATATAATTATATGTTTTAAATATTTTAAATGATATATAATTTTAAATATTTAAAACATGTTTTTTGTCAGTAATTAGTAATAAGTAAATAATTTTTTATATATTTATATTTAAATATAATATATTTTATAAATATTATAATATATTAGACAATATTTATATACTTATTAATAACAAGCGAACAACTTTTTATATCAACCAAGTAGATGTATTTAAACCCACAAAACAAATGATAAAAAACGGGGAGATACATAAATATAAATAAAAAGACGTGTACTTAATTAAAAAATTGACTCTGGGGTTTTGCACCCCTTTGACGTAACTCACCTAAAAATGATAGAGGTGTAATTTCTTCACTCAAATTGTTCTATTAAATGTACTTTATAAAATTAAATATATATATATTTGGGGGTTTCCTTCCCCCTTACCATAATGCCTCACCTAAAAATGATAGCTATGCCATTTTTTCACTAAATTAGTTAGAACATCGTGCAGGGCCCGCTTTATAAAACAATACTTTAGGGGGGGCTTTTGCTCACCTAAAAATGATAGCTGTGATTTCTTCCCTAAACTAATTCAGATAAACTTCACTTTATACAAAATTAACTTTGGAGGGACTTCTGCCCCTAAATGTTGACTGTCATAAGTCAGCTGTGAGCTGTCAGTCAGCACCAAAGAAGCCATGGGGCTACTGTATATTTCTTTCGGTGAGCTCGTAACAGATTAGTGACAGAGGAAGACTAAAATACTTGTCACTCAAGGCCGGAATGATTCATTCACCAGTAAAATCGACAGCTTTGCCACTCTTTTGGCTTATATTTCACAACAGAACACTGGCTTGATGCACAACCAATCTACCTCCAATTTTAGATAGTGATCGAGTTGTTTAAAAGAAATAAGAACATTACTATTTCAAGTTGCTAGTAATGCTGCTCTTGTATATTAAATCATGATTTACATTCATGTACAGAACATACAATAATTAGGTACCTACATTCATGTACATAAATTAATTAGGTACTTATAACTTTAGTTTTTAGCTTTGTATCTAAATATTGCAATTATTAGGTTAATTTTCCACAACTACCTAACTACCTGTTATGGATTATTTGCATGTGTACTAATTAATACGATAATGTGTTATAGAATAGCAAAGTTTAATTTTAAGGAAATTGTACCCGCATTAACGAAGAGCGTGGGTGTAAATCGAACATTCAGGACAAAATCCCCTTCAATACACCAGACCGAAATTCGAACCCTAACTTCCATATTATTGGCAACCAATTTTATTGTTAGAGTGACGCCTTAGATCATTAGACCCTTTGGGTAAATCTCAGCCGGACAGTATCTTGAACTCTTTTAATATTTAGATTAAACATCTTATAAAACCACGAATAGAAAAATAATAGCCATCTCCAGTGTAGACGTGAACAAAATAATCTCTCTCGTCTAGTCTAATTTACAGGTGATGGGTAGGTCGGGGCTAGAATTCCAGTTGTGTGCTCTGAGATTGTTTGCCTTCAATTATTTTCCACTCTTCCTTTACACACATGAGGGTATAAGACCTCTGATTGATAATTTACACTTTCTTCTTCTTCTCCTTCCCAACAGTCAAGAAATAATTTAACGACTTAAGGCCTTCTCTAACCTAGGTGTTGGGCGTAGCTAGGCAAACTATTCTGCAGTTATGTGTAGAAGAATATCATACCTCGCGTGCTCAATGAATTATAAGTTGCTACCTTTCAATCTCGACGGAGTGTACATTTGGAACGTTCTTTTCAAATAACCATCCACAAACATCTGGTAGCCTAAGTTATTTTACACGAATTGAACTATGATAAGAAAGGCTATATTTTGTTTTTATAGCATTCATTGATAACTAATATCGTTAAATACTAAATAGTAAATGTTGTTCAACTTTCATTGTCATGATTTTTGACATAGTTGAACTCAAATATTTTTTTACGTGAAATGATTCAACAGTATGATTTTTTTCAACCTAATGATTTTTATAAATTTAGTTAAATTTGTAGTATAATACATTCTTGGTTTATTTTACTGATAAAACCATTTTTTTTTGTATTTTAATATATCGTGATATCGATTTAAAGAACACTAAAATTTAACGTTGTTTTAAGATTGTAAGTTATTTAAAAATAAATGTTTTATTGTAATTAACTTTTAAGTAAATTTTGATACCTTCAATATGTTCACTAACGGATCTCCATAGGCATGTTTCAATGAGGCTGAATCTCATAATATATAAATAGTTCCACAAATAGGCCCTAACTCATTTTTTTTATTGATTTCATGATAACCCTTATACCAGTTATTTTACTAAATATACCAAAATTATTTGCAAGTGCATTTCTTATGTGTTTAAGCATTGCTGTTAACCAACTTCCTGAATTAAGTAATTTCTGTAGCATGTCAAATTGTAGTAACAATCAGGTAAGCTCAAAGAAGTTGTCTCCTAATATAATATATTGTATAATATACTAGATGTTTGGAAACTCTTAGCCCAAACTGACATATAGTTTGTTTGAACCACAAGTAATACAAAATCCTAATACATTTCCATCATTCAAACTATGCTAATACCATTAAATTGTGTTCAAAGTTTCAGCGTGCAGGGCTTAGAGAGCAAAGCTTTACATCAGGTTGCATAGGAGTTAGGCGCACGGCACTACATACCTCGTCATCTCGGAGCACGGCAGCAGAACATAACACAATTAATAGATATTAAAAAACACATCAGTCCATCTAGAAATGTGAATACGTTCCGAGGGTCCTCATTAACGGTCATTCATCATAGAAAGTGCTTGTCATTACTGCATGCACAGTACCAAGCGCCTAACTCCTAAGCAACCTGTTGTACAAGCATGATTGAACAACCTTACTCCCCCAGCCTTGTACGCCGAAACTATGAACACCATTTTAATGGAATTAACATAGTTTTCCGGATATAAGTGTAGAGAGATTTTGTATTACTTTTGGTTCAAACAAGCTATAGGTGCAGTTTGGGCTCCGAGTTTCCAAACACCCTGTGTGTGTATGTATTTATATACATATATATATATATATATATACGTATTTATATATACATATATATATGTACGTATTTATATATACATATATATGTACGTATTTATATATATATATATATATTCACTCACTAGTCTGGAGATTATAAGAGCTATCGTGCATCTGAGCTAAAAGTTTGTTTTAGACCTCAACCCCATTTTTGTTAATCAAGCTATTAGTATTTGCATTATACTCAAGAAATGGTGAAATCAAAATAGTGCCAAAAACACAATAATTTTAGTAATTTTCTATCTACCATTATATTTGCAGTATTACCTATTTAAAAAAAATAAAGAAGTGAAAAGAAAACCTTTTTTTTAAGGTGTATTTTATAATCATTCCGAAAATATGCATCCAGTAGAAAACAAATAGTATTATCTGATGAAATATTAACTATAACGGTTTTACTATACACACAGGTATTGTATGAATGTAAGCTATAGCAATTATTTTATTTGTAATCCTATTGTGTTATGAAGCTAAATAATATCTCCCCAATAAAGTAAACGTTCATAGATACAGTAGCACCAGGACTTCTTTGTTACTGACTGACAGCTCACAGATGAGAGCTGACGGCTTTGAGAAGTTACCAGACCACATTATGTATCCCTACGCCAAGCCTGAAATCTCCTGAACAAGATTAAGGGGAATACAGGAGGTCCAAATATAGCAAAAATATAACGGGGCAAAAAAGGGCAATAGGAGCGAGTGCTTGGAGTTCTTTGCTTTGATTGTCTGTGGACCAACATTCAAAACTCAGGCCCAGCAACTCCCACTCTTTGCGGAGTTCAATAAGAGAACGGTCTATCTCCAGAGATAGTTAAAAGAACGAAGATTAATTTCTAAAAAGAAGGTACACCAGAATAAGGATTCAATCAATAACACACATAAAATAAAATACCTAGGATATGGTGGATTAAAGTTATGAATGAGAATAGAAAATGTTTCCAAGTTGGTATTTATTTAACAGGCAATTAATCCTTTGAGAAAATATATAATTAATATAATGTGACAAAATTGACATTTACGAAATATTTGAGACATCATTAGCGTATGCAAGCAATATATATATATATGTATATATTTAGGGAAAACCTGCATGGTTTATATTATTAAATAAATTTTAATCTATTAGTAATATCGCCATTATCATAAATTAACCCAATACAGTAGAATTGCATTGATAACTTAACAAACAATATCAAGAAAATTAGTTACGAGTTCATGTATTACAAGAAAAAAATTGATCATCAAATAAGTTATCCTTAGTTGGATAATTATAAAAAGTATTTCTCCTAAACATTTAGAGTATAGACCTATACAACAATTTCACCAGCCACATAATACTTATTCTGAATTCGACCCAAATATTTACTTTCCTTTTTTTTATTAACAATTATACCATTTTTTCATAACAACAATAAATTGCAAAAGTTAACGTTGAGACGTCATAGATAAAAGAGCTATCATTTAATTTTAAAAGCTTTACTGGACCCACAAACGTATTTAAATTTATTCATGAGATTCAAAATCGACTCTTTGTCAATGGTAACATATCGTAAACATCCTAAAGTTTATAGTCGATTTTTTATTATCGAAGAAAAAAAAGATCGATCATCGATATAAATGTTTCGATCGTGCAACTAATTGACTTAGAAGTGGAGTCGAGCGTATTTTCAATTGTTATAAATTTAAGATTAAATTACCGAAAAAGAATTTTGAATAAGAAATTTACATGATATAAATAAGAAATATTAATGAAGCCGAAA
>CABFVX010001727.1:0-109344 GCA_902151425.1 Timema shepardi
CCCACCCCCCTAGCCAATTAAGGCCCCATTGTTCGCGTTAATTAATCTATTGTTCGCCCTCGGAATCGACAAACCGTCTTACTAATGCCACCTATTAAAATATATTAAATAATATTTCGACGTGACCCTGCCGGTACGTTACGTTACGTATAGTGTGAATCGAGCTTTAGAGTGATGCTGGAATCACGATCAACTTAAAGCTCAAGTAGTTTCTCCTCAACCCAAATGTTTGGGATTTCTCTTAGTGAACTAATTGTTTTCAAACAGTCCACATTTATTGTATTGAGTTTTTGCTCGAGTTTTTACGTTACGTTAAGTGAATCCTGATCACCCACTAGTTTCTTTAAGTTACGTGAACGTTAAGTTGATTATGTTCCCGACATTAATCTTGATTCACAAGTTCACCGAAAAATGAGAGCAGACTCGGTTTGAATGTTGCAGCGCAACAAGTCCCACTCTAGCAGAAATGTATGTTGGCCCATAGTACTTTGCAACACAAACTAGAAACAGCTGACTAGCAACATATTCTACTTTCTAGTGGATAAACGTGTATCTAATATTGATATCAAGAAGTATGTTTTCAAATTAATGTTTTGTCTCGTGAGACCATTCAAAATAGAAAAATAACAAACACGCTTTCCATTTAACGAGTTATTTCAAATCATTTCACAAAAGAAGATGCAGCCGTCTGCTAGTATCTCCCGCAATGATTGAGATGTTTAAAAAAAATGTAATTAGCTCTCCCAAGAAGATGTTGACGCGCAGAATAGTAATAATTTTACAAATCTAAGATAGGCATTTTAAATAAAATCGTTAGAACCATTTTCAAAAAATTTGCAATTAAAAAAAATTACTCATCAGTAACCTGCCCTTTAAGGGCTAGAGTAGGATTTTTTTGTGTGGTATAGCCCTATAAAATCATATATAAAAAATATATATATTGTATAAAGTTTAAACAAAATCCATGAAACTGTTTTGGGTCCGTGACCAGGGACAGACAAACATACATGGAAACAGACAGAATTGTAAAATCTACTTTTTTGAGTTTATCTTCACATAAAACGTAAAAAAATATCATAATCTCAAGGTAGTTTTTTTTCATGATAGTAATAATACTTTCTCTTAATATGATAAAGTAAAAGGTATTTTAAAAAAGTTATCAATTTGTATTATGTTATTTTTATGTGACAAACCTGAACAATGGACTTTAAAAAAAATCCAGCTCAGGTATATAAGACCCACTTCGTTGGCCGCATAGTCTAGGGCGCTACTCTCGCAATAGACTGAAGAGGCTGCAGGAATTAGCTGTGTTGTCTATTGAGTTTGAACTTTGAGGAGATTACAATTTCCCAGAGATCAAAGTACGAAGGAGTTTTAGATGTCAATGTTAGTTTAGCCACTATAAGTGTTAAAAATGATTATAATTTTGATTAGGCCTACTTAAAAATGATCAAAATATTATTTTAAATTTTTCAAAAGATGACCTAAAATTATGAACTAAGAGTCGTAATAAATGCACACGACTAAATCAAACACGTGTTTTACAAATGCAGAATAATAAACACATTGTCAATAAAAAGCTTTTTAACAACTAAACTCTTGCATTCTGCTAAATTTAACATTGATTTACAAACAACAGCTTCAGAAGTAATAGCTACCCTCTTCCAACACAGCCAACAGACCCCGTGGTGTAGTACTAAGAGCACCTTACTGCTAACCTAGACGTCCCGGGTTCAAATCCCGGCTGGTACCGGTGGATTTTTCTCGGAAGGAGAATAATTCCCATGGTCAACAGGCTTTGATTAACTAAGTTTAAGATAGGTTTAGCTCTTCAATGGCTCCACCAAGAGATGAAAAATTTCCAGGAAATTTTGAATCGGAAAATTTTCCAGAAAATTGTCCGCAGTGGCGGCTTGCGGTGGAGGGTTTAAATTGTGGAGGTGGCACCTAGAGCCTATTATACTTCAAAATATATTGTGTTAAGAGACGAGTGGGTTATAAGAAGGGGGAGGGGTAGTTAAGAAGCACGCAGGATAGGGGGAGAGGCAAATATTGAAACAGCCTTAAAATTATTTTAATTAACTTATTGATAATAAGAAATTGACGTATGATTTTTACATAAAGGGTCTGCTAAGACTCCCATTCGTTTCTTTACTGTTCTCTTTAGCACTATGACTAGCCGTTCGGGTTGTACGCCTATGTACTAATTACACTAATGGGTTAGGGATAAGGAAGGTTGAATTTACAGAAATTTCACCCGTATTTTTGTGGAGAGTGAGTAGGAAAACCATTTAGGGAAAACTTCCCTCAGTGCACCCGAATCGAGCCCCGATCTCCCTGTCATCAGCAGTCTAGTCTATTGCGAGAGTAGAGCGTTGGACCATGCGGCCACCGAAGCAGGTGTTTCTTACTACTATTTCTACTACTACTACTACTACTACTACTACTACTACTATCACTTATTATTATCCATTTAATCAGTTGAAATTAAGCGACAGGAAATAATAATGGAGAATTTTCCATCTCACATCTTTAGCTCCACTCCGTCATACTATCACTATCGCCATCACCTCATATCATAAGGACATGGAAAGAGCCTCCACGGAAAGGATGTACTACTAGTACATTAGTACGTCCCCTGGACAACGGTACATTAGTACTGGATAATATTTCCACAAACTGAGCTAGAGAGTCATATCGGCCAGACACGTCATAATTATTAGGCTACTACCCATCCCTCTCCAGCTTAGTTGCAGTACCTTATCACGATTGGATATTTTACAAGCAAAAAGGGTACAAAGTTATCTTCTCATTCAGACAATTGTGCATTGAAAAGATTAATACATTTATTAAATGGTATTCAAATACATTACACTAATTTAACGTGAATGCCTAAAAATGCCTCTAAAAGGAAGCAATCTAAGAAAATATGACCCGAAATGACCAATAAAATATACATTTTTACACTTACGGGATCATGAACGGAGTTGATGTAATTGTGAGGAATGTATGTGATGAGCCAATAAAAAAGATGACATGTCATTAAAGTCCAGTCCCTGTTTATAGTCCCTAAAATATTATTTCTGTTGTCAACATCCCTTTTTCTCAACTAATACAAAGCCTAAAGACAGCGATGAATAAGGTATCAGTGGAAAGGTTTTTTTTTACCGACTTCTGACATAGCATATTCAATTACGTTAAAACACATTGTTTGTTTAAAATTTAAGTTAAAAGAAAAATCTAACAATATTTTTGTATCAATTACCAAACATAAACTCTCTTTGCTATTTTGTGTACACACTTTGCTGATTATTTAATTTCAACAATCCAACAAAAGACTAAATCGGGGGGTAGGGGGGGGGGAGGAAATGTACAAAAGTTTCGCAAGGGTTTACTGGTATTTATTAATAAGTTCCTATTCGATTCAGATCAAGTTTATTTTACCTTATATAGCTAGTTTCCATTTTTCACTAAACATATTTTTTTTATGGGAAAAGGCGGTGTTCTATTCTTGGGAGGGGGTAGGAGGAGGGAGGGTCCATTACAGCCTAGTTACGCCTCTGGTACATATGCGTATAGCCCGAATAAAACGCAGTACTAAAAATACAAAATTAAATTAAAGAAATTGTAAAAGCAAAGCAAAACTAAATAAGTAGTGTTCTAGTACTGACAACCTAAGTAGATACTGTGGTCTATACAACATTAACAGAGGTATAAAAGTTTCTTCCAGAATAAACCTAATGCTTTGTTGGCCATACAGTATTGTTTAATCCTAGATTGTTCGTTTTATTTTAGTGTCTAAATTTTAACCAGACTAAAATGAGTTACACTAATTTATGAATAATGTATTTTTTTAAAAGCACTATAAAATCATTTGTTTCCAAGATACAGTCATATTTATTCGAATATCTTCCATCAGTGTGTATTTTTGCCCACAATGTACCAATGCAAGTTCTAAAGTATTTATATTTACTTTGTATTGGCACAAGGTATTGATTTGATGGACCAAGTTGAAGAAAAAATGCCCCAATCCAATATTTGTACTGATGTCTCATGTGTGAGCAGAGGGGAGCGAAAGTATTTTTACAGTTTTTATAGAATTGACATTTTTTTCCAAAATAAATCAAATATTTCTCCAGTATTAACATAGAGTTTAGTTTTCTGCATATGCTAGTATCAACTGATCTTGAATATCTGTCAAGGGTGTCCTGGAATTTGGTCTAAACATTTTAAATAAAGAGAAAAGGTTTTGCCAAAATTCCAGGACACCCTTGACATATATTCAAGATCTGTTAATATTAGCATGTGCAAAAAACTAAACTCTATGTTGCTACTGGAGAATTATTTGATTTTTTTTTGGCAAAAAATTGCAATTATATAAAAACTGTAAAAATACTTTCGCTCCCTTCGGCCGCACCTTGAGCTACTTAGCCTAAATATGTGTTATGTTATGCGTTTTGAGAGATACAACCAAATAATTATATCAGTCATATATAAATAATAGCTATACTAATAATAATAGAATAGTACTCTGGTGAAAAACCACTTTAGTCAACTATAATGCTTACCCAAGTCACAGGCTCGTATGCAAGATCAAGGCTAACGAAACTAAACGTGGAGCGCTCAAGATATGGATAGTAGTAATGTGATGAATTGGATAGAACTAGCTCAAGATAGGGATAGGTTGTAATGAGGTGGACTGGATAGAACTAGCTCAAGATAGTGATAGAGTGTAATGAGGTGAACTCGATAGAACTAGCACAAGATAGGGATACGTTGCGTACTTTTGTAATTGCGGCAATGAACTTTCAAGTTCCTAATGCTATAAAGTAATCCACGTATCGTATATTAAATCGCATAAATTCATTTGACAAATTAAAGACTAAATCAGTTCTGGGACTGCCCACAAAACTCGAGGTCGAATGGTTGTGATCTTAGTCTAAACTACATCTTTTATAAAATCTCTGTGTCACTATACCACGAACCAAGCCAGTTGAATGTCCTAACAAACTCTACGAGAAGGTAGGGCATTACGTAGTCGTTCAATCATTGAGGGTCCCGCTGCCAGTTTTCAAATGACCGCCACCAATGACTAACTCAATGGACAACTTTCACCCATGACCACATTTCTCACACTTATCACGCGGCTATTATATAGAGATCAAAGATGTCGTGCTTCCTGGTCAAGCCATCAAGGTACACATCAGAGCCATCAGCATTGAGACTCTGAGATAAGATATGTCAAGACCCTTTTGCTAAGTCGGTAGCGTGACTGTCTACTAAATTCAAGTCCCCAGGTTTGATTCTTGGCATCGCTGAAAAGTGAACAGTTGTTGAAATGTGATCCCCCCCCTCCCCCCTCTTTCACAATGATAAATTAACGTCCGGGGGTTGGGTGTTGTGTCTGTTCTAGATTTATTTTAGCTTATTAGTCGTATGCTAATATAATACGTCGGCTTGGATAGTAAATGTTAATCAAATAAATTACTTCAGATAGGATGAGTTGGGATTGTATCTCAACCGTGCGACCTTTCAGATCCATTTTATTGTGAATTCACAGGTTCGCCGAAAAACATGAGCATAAGAGAAACGTGTTCACGTGACTAGCTCTAAGCCAATCCCAAGAACTCAACCTTATCGGCGCGAGCTGTTCTGCTAAAGTTCATTCAACTCTTCTTTGTCCGTTGTGCCTGAGATCTTTGGCACGGAAGTACCAATCAAATCTCAGAACCAATCATCTCAAATCAGTGCGCATGCGCTATATAGCTAGATACAATCAGACAGCTTCGTGTTCTTTGGCTGTGATCAAGCGATTTGAAAACCCTTTTATCTGGAGAGCGTATGTATTGGATTGAGCCATGACACAGCGTTATAATTTGTAAACATCCTTCGGGAGAATGATCTAAATATATGTTTAGCCACTAGAATTTTTTTATTTTTATAATTAGCTGTTTAATGTTTCCGTTGCAATGCATCATGGATCCGCTATCGTGTGAATTGCTGTGCCATTGAAGTATATTCGTCTTTCTATTTTTGTCCAACGTGTGAATCAAGATTAATCTAGGTGTAGGTCTTCCCACTGGTCTCTTCCCGTTTGGTTTGCCAGTCAGTACCTTGAAACCCGCCTCGGTGGCGTTGTTTTCTAACGCGCTGGTTGTGTCGAGCTCGACTGCTGAGGACGGGGAGATCTAGGTTAGAATCTCGGTCGGATGAATTGGGGGTGGTTTTTCCTAAATGGTTTTCCACTCTCCCTCCACGCAAATGCGGGTTCACTTCCTCTAATTCAACCTTCCCAATTACTAATCCATTAGCGTAATTAGTACTTAAAGCGTATAACCCGAACGGGTAGTAAGACACGGTGCTAAATAATAAAAAAGTACCTTGAACACTGTTCTAGATTCTTCCTTTAACGCTGCATGTCCTGCCCACCGTAGCCATATACATATCCAATTCGAATAGTTTATTTAACAAATGGGCGACAACTATAGCCCAGAACACAGGTCTTATTTCGGGGTCAAATTATCACCTTACAGTAGAAAGTATGTTTGAAAAATAAACATAGGAAAGGGAAGTCACATCAAAACAATTCAACAACATACGTGCCATTGCTGGCTCTACAAAAAATTACACATCTACATTAATTATTACATAACAGTGTCATTGCTAGCTCTACAATTATTATTTCCCCAATCGACAACAGTTTCAGTTGTAAGATTCATAGAAATAACCTTATCTGCCAGCTGGAGAAACTTACTAGATCTACTTTCACGTATTCATACGTCAAGTAATGTGATATTCAGCAGTCACTCTTTATCGACACTATCAGTGCCTAAAAAAACTAGTAAAATGTTATCAATGTTGATAGCAAAAAACACGCTTTTATGTTTTTAAGGTTTATTCTTAAGAACTCCTACTATTCTACATAGCACACGTTAACTGTTGTGTAATAATATTATTTGTTTTATTTATTTTTATTTTTTATTATTATTTTATTATTATCATCATTATTATCACCGCGTCTTACTACCCGTTCGGGTTATACGCACTTATACTGATGTGTAATGGTAGGGTGATTGTGAGATGAAATGGAGGACCTACAGTTTAACGTGGGAACCGAACCACGGTGGAGGCCTAGTATTTCACACATTCACAAGTTGTGATTAATACACGTCTTGTCAGAGGTGAAGGAAGGGTTTGGCGATCAGATAAATCTGTGCCGGGACCGAGGATTGAACCTCGGACCCCCAGTCCGACACCTTACCCCTAGACCGCCAGGTCACCAGTCTCGCAATTAACTGAAATGCCGGTGATGGGGAAGGTTGAACTTCTAGCCTAGTTTACAGGGGTGGGGGTGGGGAGGTGTACAGGTGTGTGTTTTTTTAGCACCACGTCTTACCGACCATCCGGGTTGTATGCGCTATTGTGTTAGGGATGAGGAAGGTTGAATTTAGATGAGGTGTACTCACATTTGCTTAGAGGAAGAGCGAACAAAAAGTAACATTAAAACACCCGGCCAGGATTGAAACACTGACCTCTCAATCATTGGCTAAACCAGAGTAGACGAGATTGACGTCTAGTCGATAATCGCCTTTCATCTCTACCAACACTGGAATGAAAGGACTGCTCTATAATAAAGCTGCGTTAGCTGATTATGTGCGCACAGTTGAATGGGCAAATTGACGCGTGTGGGCGGGCAAATTGAAACGTGTGGGCAAGCAAATATGGCATCCCTGCAACTTTAAAAAAATATCTTAATAGTTTCCATCATGGTGGTTAAAATTCACTAAAGCTACGTTCATATATTCATACGTAAAATTAAATGTCTTATATTAATCACCTTTGACAAATATTATTTTTTAGCACCGCGTTTTACTACCTATTAGGGTTAAACTCTTATGCACTAACTACGCTAATAGGTTAAGGTTGAGGTAGGTTGAATTTAGAGAATGAGAAACCATTTAGGACCAACCACCCTCAATACACTCGATCGGAATCGAACCACGATCTCCCCATCACCGTCATTATAGTCTCTTGCGAGAGTATCACCTTAGATCATGAGAACACCGAAGCGGGTAAATATTATAATGCCGATAAAATAATACAAGTATTTTGATTACTCACGAAAGGGGTTTCCACTTTACCTCTACACAAATACGGGTGCACTTTATCAAAGTCCAACAGTCCTCGTCACTAACACATTAGCTTAATAAGTACATATGCATACAATCTGAACTGGTAGTAAGGGCCAGTTTCATGGTCAGACTTAGTACGTCTCGAGTGTGGTGCTATACTAAATACAAGACAACTACCTAGACCAGAATGGAATCAGACAGTTTCATAGTCAGACTTAGTACGTCTCGAGTGTGGTGCTATACTAAATACAAGACAACTACCTAGACCATAATGGAATGGGCCAGTTTCATAGTCAGACTTAGTACGTCTCGAGTGTGGTGCTATACTAAATACAAGACAACTACCTAGACCAGAATGCAATGGACCAGTTTCATAGTCAGACTTAATACGTCTCAAGTGTGGTGCTATACTAAATACAAGACAACTACCTAGACCAGAATGGAATCGGACAGTTTGGCACATGAGGTATTAGTTCTCTTTTATTTAGTATAGCA
Organism: Timema shepardi; assembly: GCA_902151425.1. Taxonomy (NCBI): domain Eukaryota; kingdom Metazoa; phylum Arthropoda; class Insecta; order Phasmatodea; family Timematidae; genus Timema; species Timema shepardi. The sequence goes on from CABFVX010001727.1 coordinate 8,628, forward strand.
CCACATTCGAGACGTACTAAGTCTGACTATGAAACTGGTCCATTCCATTCTGGTCTAGGTAGTTGTCTTGTATTTAGTATAGCACCACACTTGAGACGTACTAAGTCTGACTATGAAACTGGCCCATTCCATTCTGGTCTATGTAGTTGTCTTGTATTTAGTATAGCACCACACTTGAGACGTACTAAGTCTGACTATGAAACTGTCTGATTCCATTCTGGTCTAGGTAGTTGTCTTGTATTTAGTATAGCACCACACTTGAGACTTACTCAATCTGACTATTTAACTGGCCCTATAACGCGGTCCAAAACTATGTCTCCCTATCTATATATTGAGAGGTAAATAGTGTGTTGTTTTCCAAAGGTCCCATTACAAGGAGATTGTTGGTGACCTGTCGGTCTAAAGGTAAGGTGTCAGACTTCTGTCCTGGGGGTCCAGGGCTCAATCCTCGGTCCCGGCACAGATTTGTCTGATTACCAAATCCTTCCTTCACCTCTGACAAGACATCTTGTGAATGTGTGGAAAGACAGGTCTCCACCATGGTTCGGATCCCACGTTAAATTGTAGGTCCTCCATTTCATCTCGCAATCACCCTACTATTACACTTTATCGTACAGACCGAAGGGGTAGTAAAACGCGGTGATGATAATAATAATAATAACAATAATCACAATTTTTGAATATCTGTTACGGGTGTCCTGGAATTTAATGACCACTATTTCTCCTCATTTAAAAAGGTTGTCACCAAATGCCTTTATTCTCATGACATATATTCAACAACTGTTTATATCACCATGTGAAGGAAATTAAATTCTACGTTTTTAATGGAGAAATATTTTTTATTTTTTTTCAGCAAAAAGAACACACAGACCTTTTCTCGCGTACCCTTGCATCCCACCTTAAACATTTCCGTTAAGAAAACAGGTTCATGTTAGCAAAAAAAATTAAATTAAAAAATAATCCACCTGCTGTTCATGTTATAAATATTGGGTAGAGCCGTTACGTTTTAACCTGATGCGTGGTGAGACCGTACCAGGTTTGAAGAACGACATTCTTACCATCTGGATCGATGTCTTGTTGGCTCGTGACTGGCGCGGCGAATGACGATGAGGAATTATGGGGAAAAGCTTCACCCTGCTTTTTATTTTAAATTAAAAATAAATCAGTGTAACTTATTTTAATAAATGAGAATCTTAAAACATAACTAACCCGCTTTTATTTTATTTTTTAGATAACGTTTGTTTTAGTGGTGTTCTAAAAAAGTTATCCAAGACTATATAGCAAGTTTCTTGAAGTAAAAGGGTTTTAGAAAATACCAACTTTTTTTTTAGTTCAACATTAATAACATTTTATTATTACTAACTTATTACTCTATAAGATTAAGAGTTAAAAAGTTCATTGCCGCACTTAAAAATGTATGCCACCTATCCCTATCTTGGCCCAGTTCTATCCAGTCCACCTCATTACAACCTATCCCTATCTTGAGCTAGTTATATCCAGTCCCCCTCATTACACCCTATCCCTATCTGGAGCTAGTTATATCCAGTCCACCTCAGTACACCCTATCCCTATCTGGAGCTGGTTATATCCAGTCCACCTCATTACACCATATCCCTATCTTGGGATAGTTATAACCAGTCCACCTCATTACAGCATATCCCTATCTTGGGATAGATATAACCAGTCCCCCTCATTACACCCTATCCCTATCTTGAGCTAGTTATATCCAGTCCACCTCATTACACCCTATCCCTATCTTGAGCTAGTTATAACCAGTCCCCCTCATTACACCATATCCCTATCTTGGGATAGTTATAACCAGTCCCCCTCATTACACCCTATCCCTATCCTGAGTTAGTTCTATCCAGTCCACCTCATTACATCATATCCCTATCTTGGGATAGTTATATCCAATCCCCTCATTACATCTTATCCCTATCTTGGGATAGTTATATCCAGTCCCCCTCATTACAGCTTATCCTTATCTTGAGCTTGTTATATCCAGTTCCCCTCATTACAGCATATCCCTATCCTGAGCCAGTTCTATCCAGTCCAACTCACTACACCCTATCCCTATCTTGAGCTAGTCCTATCCAGTCCCCCTCATTACACCCTATCCCTATCCTGAGCCAGTTCTATCCAGTCCAACTCACTACACCCTATCCCTATCTTGAGCTAGTTCTATCCAGTCCACCTCATTACACCCTATCCCTATCTTGAGCTAGTTCTATCCAGTCAACCTCATTACACCCTATCCCTATCTTGAGCTAGTTCTATCCAGTCCACCTCATTACACCCTATCCCTATCTTGAGCTAGTTCTATCCAGTCAACCTCATTACACCCTATCCCTATCCTGAGCCAGTTCTATCCAGTCCACATCATTACACCCTATCCCTATCTTAAGCTAGTTATATCCAGTCCACCTCATTACACCCTATTTCTATCCTGAGCCAGTTCTATCCAGTCCAACTCACTACACCCTATCCCTATCTTGAGATAGTTCTATCCAGTCCCCCTCATTACACCCTATCCCTATCCTGAGTTAGTTCTATCCCTAGGTTTTCTCAATTCTCTCTTCCCATTTCAATCTATTAAGAGTATTATATTATAGGCAATGATGTAAGCTAAACCTGTACATCAGAAAACTTGACGTGTGAATATAATATATGAAAATAGTGTTATGTTTATTTATTTAAGATATTTAATGTGTCCTTCCTGAACCGACGGATTATATTAGTACACGGCAATTTCTATGAGAAAAAGAGCCTACCAATTTAGCCGGGAAAGCTAGTTTCACATAACTTCCAGGGTTATCTTAACACACCACAATCGACATGGGACCAAAGGCCTTACTTCCCCTCCGAAGGAAGTTGTGCTATGAATTTTTATCGCTTAGGAAAAATCCATCAACCCCGGCTGGGTTTGAACCCACGATTATCGGGTCCAGAAATGAGCACTCTACCCCAAGATCACCGGAATCAAAAAAATTATTAAAATAACTTTCAAATTCATAGATCATACCACTCAAGTTTGGGTTGATTTGTTATAATTTTTGGCCAATTTTTTATTTTCAGATTCTTTTGTTTATTTACAGGTTTTTTTAAAACCAAAATTAAATTGTATTACTGAATGATATCCAATCATTTTCTTAACCACAAATGAGTGTCTACCTTGAACAGCTCATCTTGCGGGGTACAGTTGAGTGAACCCGGTACTTGCCGCGTGACGGGTCGTTACGGTATTTCTTTTGTTTTCCTGTGCTTTGCGGCATTTTACCGACCGTGTTCTGTCTCACTCGCACTCTCGCTTTGTACATTATACTCGCTCAACTCCCCAATGAGGATGTAAACTAGTGTCATCCCAGAGCCGTTGTTTGATACGTCTTACCGTTTAGCCACAAGAGACCTCCAAAGAAAGGTCCGCACCAACTTTAAAGTTGCTCCGACATTTTGAATTTTTTTCGTTTGTTTTTTTAGCTTTTTGTAATTTTCCCGTCGGTTACAGGCTAGAAGCTATAAGTTTTCAAAATTTCAAGTTTCTAGCTCATCTGGAAGTGGCTAAACATTAATGTCAGTGAGTGAGTCAGCCTTGTGGCTTTATAGTATAGGTGACCTGGTTGTCTAGGGGTAAGGTGTCCGACTTCTGTGCTAGGGGTCCGGGGTCCAATCCTTGGTCCAGGCACAGATTTATCTGATTGCCAAACCCTTCCTTCACCTCTGACAAAACGTTTATTAATCACAACTTGTGAATGTGTGGAATGCCAATCACAATCACCCTACCATTACACATTAGCGTAAGTGCGTATAACCCGAACGAGTAGTAAGACGCGGTGCCAATAATAATAATAATATAGTAGTATATATAATTAGCGATGGGATAATCGAATATATGATTTTCGAGCGATTCGAGATTCGTAAAAATCTCAAAAAAATTAGCTCGAATACAATATTATCAATAACTTGACTTCCAATAACAATTTTTTAAGACCAGCTTTGGTGGTCGCGTGGTCTGACGTGCTACTCTCGCAGTAGACTAGAATGCTGATGACGGGGAGATTGAAGTTCGAAGCTCGGTCGGGTTTACTAGGTTTGGTTTTCCACTCTGCTTCAACGCAAATGCGGGTACACTTCCTCTAAATATAACCTTCCTAAGCCCCTAAAACCATTAGTGTAATAAGACGCGGTGCTAAAGAGAAAAAAAGGCAATTGGTAAAAGGAATTATATTAAGATGTGTATGTGTTAGCATTACATAATTTTAAACATGGACAAATTTATATTTATTTAGTTAATTTACAAAAAAAAAGTGTTCTCTTGATTGTTTATCAAGTTTTTTGTTTCAGCATCACGTCTTGCTATCCATTCGGATTATGCACCAATATAATAATTGCGCTAATGATTTTAGGGACGAGGAAGGTTATATTTAAAGGAAGTGTACCACAAATTTGCGCGGAGGAATAGTGGAAAACCACCCTCAGTACACCCGACTGAGATTCGTGGTACGGGTAAATTTCTTATAAAAGAAAATATGTCTTCATTAGGGGATGTGTGCAAGTTCACTTTTTAGTTGCGAAACGAAGTCAAATTTAAAGTTTTTGCTGTCGCCACACAGGGCCAGGGCCATCCGTTTGTTTAGGTGACAGAGGGGGAAAAACAAGTTGGGATGGGAAATATTTACCCACTTGATCTTATAGTGGCCTCCCTGTATGGGCGATCTAGAAAATATTGTCTAAACTGGATATCATCGCTGAGGCAACTGCGTGGTTACTGGGATACAGCGTTGCCATCCTCTCGTTTTCATGTGGTCAATCTCCCCTCAATCATAAGGCAAGTTTGGCAGCGCTGGTCAGTCGAGGTTGCCAGTAGCTTCCTACCCCAGCACAACGCCTTCAGACATAACTGACAACGAGGAGATTTGGCAACCGTTAACTGAGAGATAGCGAAGATAAAGCTTTTCTCCATAAGACCATCAGTTACCTCAGCGATGATATTGGGTGTAGACCAGGGGTCGGCGACCTTTTTTAGGCCTCGATCAACTTTTACATTTATCAAAGGTCCTGCTATCACCCTTAGTTGATCCACTCTACTTTTAATTCCTTTTTTTCCTTCTACATCTCTTTATTCTATAAATTCAATATTTGTACTCTAAGATTTATGCCTCGGCATTTATATAAAATACATTAAGTAAATAAAATGTACACTTTGTGTACCCTGAAAGGTATCAGTATTACCTTGACTTATTACACTATGACCCTATCTTATAAGCTGTACAATAGTGGAACCAAACAAGGTATCAGTCTTACCTTGACTTATTACACTATGAACCTATCTTGTAAGCTGTATCATAGTGGAACCAAGCAAGGTATCAGTCTTACCTTGACTTATTACACTATGACCCTATCTTATAAGCTGTACCATAGTGGAACCAAGCAAGGTAATCTTGCCTTTTCATGGCGCTGTAGTTTTCTTACAAATAGACCGAAAATCGCTGCGAGATCGACCGATCGATTTATTGCCGACCCCTGGTCTAGGGTATAAAAAACAAATAAAAACATTATATGCGGTTTGATTTATTGAACGTGTGAAGAGTTCTACGTTTTAACTCCACCGATTTGCGTTTGTCTTGTCTATCTGTGGTGGATATGCCTCACGATAACTTTTGACCTGCATCGGTGTCCGCATGGTCTAAGACGTCACTCTCATATTAGACCAGACTGCTGACGACTGGAAGATCGGACTTACAAACTAACTTAATTATAGACCAAGTCTCCCGGACATTGTTGCATCAGTGCGATAGGGTAAAGGAATAGTTCCACAAATTTGTCTCAAAGGAGGTGTGGAGTATGTGACCTCTCAAAACCCCTCCCCCACTCCGCCATTCAGCCACCTTGTAGTCCGATTCTGAACAAATGAAACCAAGGGGAATGCGGACGACCTCGAAACGGACGACTTCCTAACCCGCCCACTGATCTTTCACCAGCTCTAGCCTCTCCAATAATATTCTGAGAATGTCGTCGTGCGTAAAGAGTGTCTTGTGCGCCCACAAAGATTTGATCATGGATCTTTAGTCCGGATCCTAAATCACTCTCCACATGCAGGAGGTTTGGTTTAGTAGCTTACTCTAGATTATACACACCAAGTGGTTTTCAATGGCCACAAAAAACCCTAGAATGTGTTCAGTGTCCGCAGACCCCACTAGAATGTTTTCGGTGTCCGCAGACCCCACTAGAATGTTTTCGGTGTCCGCAGACCCCACTAGAATGTTATTCGGTGTCCGCAGACCCCACTAGAATGCTTTCTGTGTCCGCAGACCCCACGAAGCCCAGTGAATTGGGCACAGACAAGTCATGTTGGTTAGAGAATCACACATCAGCTGGCCGGCTCCAGTGAGACATGTGGTGATGATGATGATAATGATGATGCGGTGCAATGAACTGGTTTACTTCTTACTTACACCTTGTTCTCATTACCGACTTGGTAACTTGGTCAGGATTAAGGGGAAACTAAAGCCAGCGTTTTCACTCGCAACATCCTGCAGCGTATATATAAAAGTCCGTTCACCGTAGGAATTGTTTTCTGAAAGGCCTTTTTCCCTACCAGAAATCCATTATATAGTAGGATATTGGTAGGAAAAAAGACCTTTAGAGAGTTATTCCTACCGTGAATGGAGTATATATATTAGACAGTGCCGGTAGCAATACGATGATTTGTCGGGCCATAGGTATTTGGCATCAGATGTCCGGTCCGACACCTTAGTTCCGGCGGTAGCGTGTCTTTTACCGGGTATTGGGTCCCGGGTTTAATTAATAGCATGGCCAAAATAATGTATCATTAGTGAAATGTGAACTTCCCCTTTAACAGTGATGAATTAACGGCCGGGGGTTGGATGTTGTGTCTGTTCTAGATTTAAGTTAGTTTATAAGTCATCTGTTGATATAATCAGTCAGTTCAGAAAGTGCTGTACATATTAAATAATTCAAATAAATGAATAAACAACCAACCTAATGTCCAACATAAGAGACAACCCCAGCCCTCCCATAAACTGCCGATAATGTATTGTTTTCTTTTTTGTTTAGGTTAACTTTCTTTTGTCAAGCAAAACATCAAAGTACGTTAAATAAATTAAACAACCAATATGTCACAAATATCTTTTACTGTTCTCACTATGGCGTTACGTTCATTGGCGCATTTACAATAATACTACACCTATCTTGAGCAAATTCTATCCAGTACACCTCATTACACCCTATACCTATCTTGAGCTAGTTCTATCCAGTCCACCTCATTACACTCTATCCCTATCTTGAGCTAGTTGAGCTAGTTCTATCCAGTCCACCTCATTACACCTTATCCCTATCTTGAGCTAGTTATATCCAGTCCACCTCATTACAATATACCCCTATCTTGAGCTAGTTCTATCCAGTCCACCTCATTACATTCTACCCCTATCTTGAGCTAGTTATATCCAGTCCACCTCATTACACCCTATACCTATATTGAGCTAGTTCTATCCAGTCCACCTCGTTACACCCGATCCCTATCTTGAGCTAGTTCTATCCAGTCCACCTCATTACATCCTATTCCTACATTGAGGAAGTTCTATCCAGTCCACCTCATTACACCCTACCTATTTCAGGTCCATTCGAATATTATCCTCCAATCTACATCCAGGTCTTCCCAATGCGGTCTTCCCATTGGATTTGCCAGTCAGTAGCCTGAACATGGCTCTAGATTCTTCCCTATACATGTTCTGCCCAGTGTACTCTACGATACTTAATTATCCTGACAATGTAATGTGATGAGTACAGTGTATATAGCTGATCATTATGTAACCTCCTCAACTCTTGATAATTCTCATCCCTTTTGGACCACCTTGTTTTCGAACATCCTAAATTAGTTGTAGTCATGTAAGATAAGAGAAAAGGTCTTACATCAAAAGAGAACAACCAGTAGAATTAAAGTTTTTGTATATTCTGAATTTTACATTCCTTGAATTATTATTAGCACCACGTCTTACTACCAGTTTGGGTTATATAGTTATGTACTAATTACGCTAGTGGGTTTAAGAATTAGAAAGGTTGTATTTAAAGAAATTGTACCCACACTTGTGTGGAGGGAGAGTGAAAAAACATTTTGGAAAAAAAATTTAGTACACCCGACCGAGATTCGAACCTCGATCTCCCAGTCATTGGCAGTCTAGTCTACTGCTAGAGTAGCACGTTAGACTATGCGGCCACCGAAGAGGGTTAGTAGATTATTGAAGTTGTAAAATTCATGTTTAAAACTTTTTTGATTATTATTTCAGGAAGGATTTAATGTTTGAGCAATTATTTGCCCGTTTCTGTCTGGGGAATTCACCAAGAATACCTAAAGGCATAAACACAGCTTCTCTTCCAAAGTAAATTCCTAGTTGTGCCCGTGTTGACTGAGCGACAAGAGGTTCTTTTTTAACTTAACCATTTGCCATTTCGTCTGACTGATTTTGGTTCTGAGATAACTGTCAAATACGTGGATCGATTTTAACTAAATTTGGCAAAGACATTCTTCGAACATTGTCAGAATCATTGGTATACGATATTGCTATACGTTTCAATACGGCGGGCCCTCACTCAAAAGGTTTTTGTTTAATAGAACGAAGTGATTTTAATTTATATCTCTAAGCAAATAAACGAGTGGCTAGATCGCATTTTTTTTTAATTGACATTTATTACATAACTGCCGTCTTAAACTGTGAGAACCATGGTTATTCCTTACGAATATAAAGTTATATTAATAATAATATTTAGCATCGCGTCTTACTACCCGTTCGGGTTATACGCTGAAAGTTCTATTAAGTTAAATAAGGTATTAAGTATTTTTCTATATGACTGGATCACCAAGAAGACATTTTAGGACTTTAGTAAAGAAAATAACATGGAGGGAGGTCTACTGTTCACAGAACTACTGGTAAGACTGTACAGTAGCCCCATGACTTCTTTGGTGCTGACTGACAGCTCACAGCTGACTTATGACTGTCAACATTTAGGTATATACCTATATTTTTACTGTCAGAAGTGACAGCTGCTAATCACATATGTTTGCAGATCATTTGGTTCGGCGTAGGAATACATAATTTGGTTTGGTAACTTTTCAAAGCTTTCAGTCAGAACCAAAGAAGCCATGGGGCTACTGTAGTAACGATAATAGCATGGAGGGAGGGAGGTATACTGTTCACAGAACTACTAGTAAGACTGTAGTAATGATAATAACATGGAGGGAGGTCTACTGTTCACAGAACTACTAGTAAGACTAGTAGTAACGATAAGAACATGGAGGGAGGTCTACTGTTTACAGAACTACTAGTAAGACTGTAGTAACTATAATAACATGGAGGGAGGTTTACTACTCACAGAACTACTTGGCTGCAAAAAAAGTTTGTATTTCATAAATGGCGCTTGCTATAAAAATTGGTCTATAAATAGATCTTCTCACAAATGAATATTTGAAGAAACCTTTGGTAAATACAAGTTACATATTTTTTTTAGTTAACAGTGATAGTAATTTACTACATTATTAGTGTATATGTATGCCTGTATGTAAAATATTATCTATCAAAAGTGAAAGCTGCAGATCACATGAATTGACATATGAATATGTGAAGGTAGATCAAGACAACTTTTTTAGCTGTCAAATATGTCCATTTGTAAGAAAATTTTAGTATAACTTACTAATACAAGATTTATCAACTATTTTTGTTGGTCGCTTACCTTCTAATTCATACCTAAAGATACATTTTTAAGAAAGGAAATATAATTATGATATTAAAACTTGTTATCTGTTTGTCCAAATGTTTTCTTAAAAAACTAATTTAGATAACAGCATTTTTACAAGCGTAATTAGCTATATTTTTCATGACAAACTTTAAAAAAAATTAGGAAAATAATACTGAAAACCTATTTGATAAAATGTATAGAACCAATTTGTTTACTAAATGAGTAGGGTCCAGATTTTGATAACCTAAAAATGTAAGGAATGTCCAAAGTTTATTTGAATCCAACTATATATTACATACATTCTTTACTTTAGTGGTAGAAAGATCTACTTCCCTGATGAAAGGACTATTTTATCCCTTCATGTTAATTATTTCAGCATTTTCATTTAGATAAAAAAAAAATTTGTAAATTAAAAGTAAATAGTTTTAACATTTTTAGTTTCACATATAACAATGGTAGGTAATTTGACAATTTTTAGTCCTACTGTGTGGTGAAAAATATGTTTTAACATTTTTAGTTTCACATATAACAATGGTAGGTAATTTGACAATTTTTAGTCCTACTGTGTGGTGAAAAATATGTTTTAACACTGATGAAATACTAAACATTGATATTATTAGATAACCTAAAAATGACTAAAAAATATAATTCAAACAAAGCATGAAAATATGTCTTGAAAAACCAAAATGACTAATAAATTATTACTGACCTATTAAAAAAACTTGTTTTCCACTACCATAGGACCATAAACAGAATGTATGTGAGCTGTGTGATGTAAATAATATATATAAATATATATGATTATGTCATCCAAATCCTGGCCCTGGCCATGACAACTAATGAGAATTCTGGGCCAGTTTCCAAAAACCCTTTTTTATATTAATTTCAATTTAGATCAACTTAAAGAAATAAAAAGGCCTATAAAAAAGAGACCTCATTACAAAATTATTTTAGTATAGCCTACCCATGTTGAAAAACTACTGCAATGACTAGTAGTACCAACCCTGTAGGTGAAATATTACATGGAAAAACTGACATCAGTAGTGAATTAGACCAATAATCGCCATTGGTATTGGTCTGAATCAAAACCTTGTGTTTTTACAAAAAATGATGATTTTATCTAAAAGTTAAACTATCTAAGAAGAAATGCACACAAAATAGCATAAAAATAACATGGTAAAAACTATTTTCAGTGGGCCCTGCTCTATCCATATACCAAAGTCGATTATACCAACAATGCCAGTGTAACTTCTTAGACCAATATACAACCACTTAGAAAATATATATTTGCATATATATTGATACAATCATTTTGAAAGTTTTTACACGTACCTACGTTCTAAACATCAGATTTGTCTGCAAACAACTTAATATTTAGTTGATTAAACTTTAACCCAATCACCCGACTCTATAATACCTTCTAGGAAAAACCAGGGTCCCCTAAATCCTAAGAATTCTTAACAACTCGACAAGGGTGAAATCATGTAGGGTTATATCAATAAAACTAAGTCATATATTGATTGAAAATAAGATCAAGACTTAAATCCCATACATTGCTTTGAACACAGCTTTAATTCATCCCTGAACATGCTCACCAAACTCAAAAATTGAAATTTCAGTCGGTTATTCTGAGGGTGTCCGCATTTCAGTAATCACCACTTAAAATATTGACTTAATTTTGTCCTTTATTTCAATATTAGCCCTGCAATAAGGAAGTTGGATTACTGTTACTTGACTAAAACGTAGCGATAACTGTACATTCAAGTTTCACTTATGTGACATACATTTTTTTAACACACCCAGGCCTAAAAGTGTATTCTTTGAAGCTTACTCTATAATATTGTATCTTGAAAATTAAATATAGCTACGTACCTTTAGTAAAAGTGCACATTCGTCTTAGAAATCCTTTACTTATATATAATAACTTAAAAACATGTGAGAATTTGATACACTTTAAAACTAACTACCTAACCTCACACACGCACACACACTGAACACAGACAAATTACAACTGTGATATGATTTGTTTGTTTTCTATGTTGCCTAGAGATTCGAGAGGTTAGAGATTATGTGAGCCTTCTGAAACGCGCATGCGCATGTAAAAAAATGTAAATAATGAAAATACGCATGCGCAAACACACGGCACGCTATAATGTTTCATGCTAAGACTTCAGAGATTAAGGTCTAAGACTATACATATAATATTTGGTTGACACCAAGGCCTAAGATATACGGGTCTGGCTACTCTTTAGTTTTAGTGAACAGTCGTTGAGGCATAAGAGCGCTAGTATCGGCAAAATATTACGCGCGCAATTCAAATATTGTAGCGAAGTTTGTACCTCAAAGTTTTAATTTTATTTATTTATAACATGGATGTCAGAAAAAATAATAGTTTAAAAGAGAAGCTTATTGTTAATAAGCACGTCAACTACAATAAATGTTTGCTAATTATTGCAAACACAATTAAAGTTGCTTGGAAATGCAAAATACATATTCTCTTTACATAAACAAGCTCTGTACACTGGAAGGGGTGAGGATATACACATTGTATTATATTTAAATGGTAGAAATGATATTAAAAATAAAATATATTAGGGCAGTGGTTTCCAACCTTTCACACGGTTCTACCCAAATCTTTGTACCTGTGACCATCACATTTTGATCACCTACAAGCATTTAAATCCTAGTGCTCAGTTATTTTTTAACTGCACCCACGGCTAACTTATCTTACTTATAATTGTTAGGTTGGTAGACTTTTGAGGATATGTTCCCTTATTTACTTGGAGAGAAAAACTTAAATCATATAGGAAATATCACACCCTATACACTCAACATCCCCGTCCCCAAAAAACCAAATGAGCATGACGTTAAGCCCATGTGCCCACCGATACTGGTTTTAATTACTATAAATTGCTTGGATAATGTCCAAACGAATGTGACTATTATGTTGCATAGGAGCATCATCCAACCCAGTGGGTATTTTAGATGGTATGGTATCAGTACAACCTGCCCAAATACTAGGCTGCTAAGTCAGAGTTAAGTAACCAAAAGTAACACACACAGTTTCTATAATTATAGCTGCTTACATTTCTATTAATTCAGATTTTGGCACTTCCTATAGTAATTCCAATAGATGAACAAAGTAAATATAAAGCTATAAGATCAATAAGTCTCATGACCATACCCGAAGAACACCATGACCAAAAATAGGGTCGTGGTCCTTTGGTTGGAAATTAATGTTGTAGAAAGTCTAATCAACTATCTGATGACATCCAAGGAAATTCGTATTTGACTCCTATAGGGTGATAATTTGAAAAAATTATCTGTATATTAAGACAAGTAAGGGCAGGTCTTATGACTCCTGGATAAATATTTCTCTCTGGTCGATAAGTTAAAAGTGTGTCTTATGACTGCCAGATAAAATGTATTTATCCATCACATTTTTATCGGGAGGTTTAAGTAGCTGATAACTTGTATCTGGAAGTTTAAATGGTTGTTGCCAAAGTGACGCGTTGTTTTAAATGAGTTTTCGCCAATCATAATCTGTTTTTAGGTTAAAATCTTGGTTCACGTGTTTAGTAAGCACAGGCCCGGGCTATAGTTATATAAAGTTAGAACATTTAATTCATACTTTTATATAGACTGACAAGCTATTTGTAGAGTTATGTTTATATAAGAACAAATTATCAAACTGTGAGTAAAATAAATCAAATTATGTAAACGTTGTACCCAAATATTGGCCTTATTTTTGCAGACACCGAAATTAGCACTTGCAAGACATCTTAGCTTCTACGGATTTGCGCCCACGTGACGCCATCTGCTTCCTCGCACTAATTTAGACGCCATTATTGAACAAAATGTTGAGCGTTGTTGCTACTTGCGGTAGAGGTAGCAGTGGGGTTTATACGCATGCGCGCGCCAGTAAAAACAGTACCAACCTTGCGTTTTCTCCATAAAAATATATTTTTTACTTCATATATCTATCCGGCAGATAAATTCAGTTCATAATACGCGTAAAATATTAAAGTGGCTGGTAACATTATCTGGTCGCTAACTTAAAGCCTCCCGATAGCAATATTTTTCCTGTAGTCATAATACCAGCCCTAAATAATGGAAGGACATTTAAAAATGAAGCGGAATAGGTTTTTAAAGTAAAGCATTTTAATATTATCACTATTTTAAAAGCCTAAATGATCGCGTAAATCCGCCCCCTCAACCCACCCCCTCACCCACACACACAGGGTGCCGAGATAAATTTGCTAAAAATAATATTTACTTCATAGCCAAGCAAATTTAAATTCTTTGAAAATTTTTATTTTTCCATTATTATAGCAGATAATATGTATTTTACTAATAAGCTCCTATTTTGTTCATCTTAATTATTTTATCTACTCACCATTATTACCTAAAACCATAAAATGAAAACATAGTAGTTCAAGCTTCTTTACAATATTTGAAATACGTGCGTGCTAATATGCTAAGATACTAGCGATTTTTGGTTTCAATGTCTGATCACTGGAACTAAAACTTTTACATGCTGTGATTGAGTGTCATAGCGGTGGTTGACACTGAGATAGCAATTTATTGTATGATATTTGTCCCCTTCCACTGCGCAAGCATGATCAGTTGATCACAATTATTATAGGAAAATTTTATCAGCGCTCAACGCAGTTGAAAATACATTTAATATGTTCACTTTATTTTTAGTTAAACGTATTGTATACAGTGGTGGAGTGTGATCTTTATTTTAGGTGGGGCCAGGTCAAAGCTTACCGGTAATTTTTTTTTCTCACCACGTGTTAACATATTAAATTAAATTCATTTAAGTTTTCCTAGATTTAAAAAATCGCTAGAATTACAAAATCACTAAAACAAACCTACAAACAGATGGAATAAAAGAATACATTTTTTGAGCTAAGCTTACCATGTGATAACATCAGTGACGTAACGTGGGTTGGCAGCTCGTGGGGCAAGTCAAGTATTGTGACCCCTAATCCGCGGACCTCTAGCACTTCATAAACCCCTTCCAATTCAGAATTAAACCCCTTGGCCCCTAAGCAGATGTATTGTACTTTAAGAAAATATTGACTTATTAAAGTAAAATTAATTTTAAACTTTTATGCTTAAATTTATTTAAAATCTCCTTGTCTAATTTGTGCAAATTTTTTAATAACAGTATTGAAATCTACATTAAAATCTCTCTCAATTGCCAGTATTGATAGGCTACTCAGTCTTTCTTGACTCATTGTAGATCTCTGATGCGTTTTGATTAATTTAAGAAACTTCTTTCACAACTGGCTGATTTTAATTTGATTGAGAGAGAATTATTTAAATGTTTGCGTAGTAGACATGGTGAGATCCTACCTGCTGCTGAAGATCCGATGGCAGTGACCCAGGTAGGCCTACCTGGGGTTGTGATTATGAGCTTGAACGCGCGTAAAAACACACGAGAGCAAAATGTACCACCCTTACAAAAATAAATTAATGCAAAAGGGCGGTACACCCACCAAAGAAAATCTAAAGCTGTCCGGTTAGCAATCTGCTTATCAGGATTGGCTTCCTTATACAAGACAATGTGGCACCGAAGGCAATTTATTTCGGCAATCATAGCTTCAGCGTACAACTCTGTGTACTGAATTTGTTCATTAATAAAATCATCTTTTTCAGCATCTAACAATGTACAAATTTGCAGGAAAGCAAATCACTTGGGAATTTTATTAATCTGTTTTGTACGTGTGGTCATTTCTGCCTTAAGCTGATCTATTCTGCTTATTTCTTGTGCTTTGGTCAGGCCATGATCACAGCTTTGCTCACCAGGCATATTCTTACGTCTTCTAACTCTTTTATCTGTAGGAATGTCGTACGTTTTGCACACCTGTAGCGCTTACTCAGTTGCCTTTGATACTAGACAATCCCGTTATTCCTAGCAAAATAAAGCTAATGCCTTCAACTCAAGCACACATTGATCAAGCGCAAGTACTTCTTGCTGTAGGTATATCTGAGAATCATTCACTTCGGTCAGTACTGGGTACCAAAAATACAAGAATGAGAAAAAAGAATAGGTCTTGATACAAACTAACAGAATTCCTACATTACCCTTGATTTGAGGGGTTTCTTCTGGCCCATCTCTCAATGCTTGTAAAGCGTGTATTATTTCCTTGGTTTACTCAGCAAGTACGCGTACAGCTTCACCCTTTGAACTCCATCTTGTGTCACATGATTGCATTAAGTGAATTGGTACATGTTACTTAAAAAAATCCCACCTATGAGTGGAGCTTGAGAAGAATGTGTACATCTTTTCCACAGCGCCAAAGAAAGTAAAAGACTTTGTCCCAACACAAACTGCATGCACACCAGCAAGATTGAGTGAATAGTTGTTATGTGACACAAACACTGCTTTGGGATTATATCCAAAATAAGATTTTGTACACCACTTATGTGTCCATCCATAGTTGTGGCATCGTCATATCCTTGGCCAAAGCAGTGCTCCAGTTTAAGGCCATCTGCTTGCAGTTTATCACAAATTTATTTTGTAATTACATAAGCTGATTTTCAATATAACTGAATAAAGTCAATGAAAGACCACCACGCTGAATACGGTATCTTCACTGTGCACATATCAAATAACTTGGGACATTTGGTCAATGTGAAAAATATCTTAAATACTCTCAAACATAATATCAAAATACTTGACCTTTGCAATTTTTTGGAAGATGGCTGTCCTAATGTGAACAAGACAATTAATTCATTCTGAGTCTGCAGAAAAAGATAGGACACAACGTAGCCATCTGTCTGCTGAACTTTACGAATATGCTGATTGGTAACAGGGTCATATTTGGCAAGTAACTTAAAAGTTTATAAGAAATGTCCATAATTAATCACTGTCCTTAGATCTTCTGAGTGACCACGTAAGGGTAAGGTTTTCATGGCTAGATACAGCACAACATCAAGTATTCTGGCAAAGATTGCCTTCCATTTCTCAAATGATCTCTGCTGTGCAAGCTGGGTAGCAGTATCAATAGTCACTTGTTTTTGTAGACGCATTTCAAATTCTTTCCACACTTTAAGTGAACTAAGGTGATATGAAATGCACTCATGCTCTAGTAATCTTGGGTTTAGTTTTCTCCGTGCATTAAATCCACTTGGCTTTCCAAAATAACTTTTCTCTTTGGCCTTCTGAAAAAGCATGCAAGGAAAGATATGCAGCACAGTTTGCAAGGAAAACACCGACCATGTCCTTAACATAGTCTCACCATCGTCCAAATTTTTGTAGAACCAATCCTTGGAAAATGATCTGCCATCACCATATTTTGGAAACACTGCATCCCTATTCTGCATTTCCACTGTCCCTCTCTTGACAAGTTCAGTTTTCAAAGATTTATTCACAGTATGTACGTGAAATAGCCGCTACCGTTTTCTTTTGAAATGTTGCGCCCGGGGCAACCACCCATAACCCCCCCCCCCTACCACCATGTTACGTCATATGGTTATTTTATGACACATGTTCATTGTGGTTTTGGGCTAAAATTTTGACCACGTAATCTATTTGTGATGTAATATTTATTGTTACGAATGTTTTAAACTTAAATACATTTTCCAAATGAATTCCATATTCCTCGTGTTTTTTAATTATTTTACTTAAATGTTTAAGATTCTTACAGCCAACAGTTGTCCACAACCACTCACCACCAAATAATAAACAATTAAAACAATTTAAGCCCTGTTTTTCTACACTCACAATTAACCACAATTGTTTACCAAACAAAGCATTAGAAAAAAATATTTTTTTTTCCTTGCCATCAGCCTGCATTAAGTTATGTCATTGGGTTGATGTGATTCTAACCGTTTAATTTCCAGTTTTTCTCCTAGTTTTAATTAATAAACCAAAGTTTTTAATAAATAATGTACTTTATTAATTTTAAATAATATTTTTCACGCGTCATCTTACTTCTTGGTTCTTATCATATATTAAAACACAGACACATAAACGCACAAACAATAGACAACTTTTATCATATAGAGGGCCCACTCAGACTGACCCTATTCGCTGGTATTGATTCATCCCAAGCTGAGACCTGATGTAAGCAAAGCCACGTGGAAGTCTATGCCCTGATTTGATACTGAACGGACCTCAATGGTATCCTTTCATTAAATAGTCCCTCCTTTGTTTTGTATTAAACTTGTTTTAAAATAACATCAGAAAATTATCATAACTAAAATTTTCCTTTCATTTGATTTAGAAATGATACTTTGAGCTTTGCAGTGCTATTCAAATTCCAACAAATGCCTGACTCAGTGTTGAGGCACCCCAAGATACAGTTCTTATCACATGTTAACTTTAAGTTAGCAACGGTCAGTCGACAGTTCATCTCGGCAGAGTTAAGTGACGGTTGTTGTTGAGTGTTGAGTGCTTACCGTCTATTTAAGGCGTTTACTGAGTCTGGCCCGAGTTGAATTAAATATAAGACAATATATTTAAAAACATTACAAAATGCAAAAATTCGCAGAAACCTACTTTGCTATGATAATGACTATGCATGGTTGCGCCCGTTTAAAATATTGCACTAGTGTTTCACCAATCATGTAGGCCCTTCACGTAGTGATATGGGAATGTTTGTTTAATTCCGGTCTCAGGTTAGGATGAATCAATATTAGTTTAAGGCTGGCAACGGAATGGTAGGGGGATTGACCTTGAGAGACAGCTCACACTGGGTGTGGCTTCTCTGAGGAGGCCTGTCAGTGCTGACTCTGCCCAGCTTCTATATTCAGTCACGAGAACGCTGGTACAGGTCTCGGGTGATGTGTAGAACGAGGAATTAATCATTTATTTTGACTTTAATACTGTTACTGTGTTACGAATTCAATAATTCACTTTGTGTAGAGAATTGTGTTCCACATTTTAGTGTTTTTTCCCGAAATGCTTTAAAGAATAAAAATTAATAAATAAAAAGAAAAAAAATATTGAAAAATATTGGTGGTGCCTGAACCTTGTAACCCTTAATGATGGAAGGCCCCTAACAAAAGCAACTATGTTCTAATCATTGCTGTAAATTTTACAATTACAATAAAGATATTGGCGTAAAGTGAAAACACTCATAAAAGTGTTTGAAATATAACCAAATAGTAATCAACGCTATTTTAATTAAAAGCTTCAACTTATGAATTTTATGTTATTCTAAAAACTATTGTTCGTGAATCATAGTCAGATTACCATTACAGTCATTACTATGTGATAATTGCTACTCTAAAGGAATATTTAATTAATTATTAATCTGGATTTTGGTTGCATGGTTTTGCTGAGTGTTGATCAGTTTTTATTATTTTATATTAATTTCAATATCCGACACCTTAGCTCAGTAGGTAGCGTGTCTACATATTAAGCAAAGGGTTCCGGGTTCTATCCCCTGCATGGCCGATAAATGTTTCATTTGTGAAATGGGGGTTTACCCTTTCACAGTGATGATTTAATGGCCAAGTGCTGGTTGTTGTGCCTGTCCTAGTCTTAAGTTAAATTATAGGACATATGACAGGCTTAGCCAGCCGGTAGTGGAGAGTATATAAATTGAATCAAAAACTGACCACAGGGTGGAAACAATAATGGATGGAAATACTACTTTCAATCCTTTGTGTTTATCGTGTTATTTTTGTAATTTTGCAAGTCTGTAATATGAATCATATTTCTACAGTATAATATTACATTTTAATTTCTACACTGTCTACATTTTTAGTAAGCCAGTCTTTAAAAAATAATTATATTATCTGATCCGTTCCTTGCTAAATCACATGAAATTTTTGGCTTAAATACTAGAAGCATAAATCACTCTTGCCCAGCGCTTTTACGAATTGTTTCATGATCCCAAATTTCATATGCAAATGAGGGAATAATATTTTCTTAGGATCAACTAGAATGGCACGAATGACATTTTCCCTTCTGGTATTTAACTTCTCTCAGGCCATTCTTTCGTTGTCCAATGTTTATCTCTACTTCTACTGTCCCATTCATATAAAAAACAAGGACATTTTGTATACCCTCCTTGTTGGCCTAGTAAGATACCAGAAACCTTTAGGCCTCCACACAATAGGCAATAGCCAATAATGTCCTGATAGTTATTTTTTTTTAAAATGCATTGGATATTTTCATATGTTTCTTTCAGGGAAACAGAATGCACAACTGGAATCGAAGTAACTGCACTTCTATTATGCAATAAAACTACTTTGAGACTTCTTTTCAAAGCGTCAATAAATAATCGTCAGTCACTTTTTATCGTAAGCTAGTTTTCCCAGTTGAAGAATTAAACCAGGTGGGTACCAACAATAAACTAGCTAGTTTTCCATCTTAAAGAACTTACTAAATTATACCTCTCGAGTGCTATACCAGTAAAATGTGGTTTCTGGTGCCAGTAGATTTTTTCTTTTAATATTGATCCCAGTATTTCACTATTGTCCTTGGTAAGACCAACGTCCCGTACTAAATCATTCAACTAGGTTTGAGTAAAAAGTTGGGGAATATCTTCATTAATGAGGGGTGAAAAATACTCATCAATATAAACATTTTCTGTAGACTCAGAGAAACATGAATGCTCAGTGTCCTCTAGATGAATCGGTGGGATAGGAATTGCAACATCTGGTCCATACGGCACAGGTCCTACAGCTGATGCTAGGTTTCTGGGTATTTGATTTTCAACTTAATCATTTTGTTGTACCCTGTTACATTACTCAAACATAAGTAACAATCATCGTAGTGATTGTTTGGCTCGCACCATATCATGGGAATCCCAAACGGCATCGATCTTCCGTGATACCAGTGCCTTAATCCTTCAACACAAGTTTTACATGCAGTGTCTGGAGCCCAATTATTATCCTGATCTCCAAATTTAATTTTCAAATACGCAAAATACAATTTCTTAATAAATTATGTACTATTATTTGTCTGTCTTCGTAACAAGTATGAACCGCATATGAAACAGAAATTATCCGGATTGCCTCCATTTAAAGATGAAAGCCATGTTATTGTTAACTATGTAGCACTTTATACACAACACAAAGCAAAACTAAAAAATAGCACCAAACTTTTAACAGTTAAGGACCACACCGCCAACGACAGCGAGTAATTAATAGCAGCTGAGTTCTTTGAGGTGTTATTTTAAGATGCACTTTGATAAGATAAACCCAGCTAATTCTAGCAAAGATAAATATACATGTCCTGGAACTTTTCTCCTGAATCACCGTTGACAGATTTGTTTCCCAAGTTTATGATCATGTATAAATAAGATCACAGTCAGAGAAACTTTGAAACATTTGGCAAGATAAAGATAAGGAATTCAGGAGTAAGAAAGAAGACAAGGGGTGGTTTGTTTTGTGGAAATATATTGTAATGATATTGGTTTGGATTACTCTAAATTATGTAAAAAGTCATTGATGAAGGTAATTTTTCTTTAAAATAACATATGTAGAATATCTTTTTAATATTTATCCATGAAGAAACACGCAATAATGGGTAAAGGATTTCACCACTATAATATATTTTTTATACAATATTTCCTGTTAAAAGAACAACTCCGCTATTTCCTGTTAAAAGGAACAACTCCGCAGTATTTGGCAAAATACGTCAATTCCCTATACCAATAAGAAGCTATCCTTCACAACACCTGTCTCCAGAACTTTTTCTATTAGTTAGTTTTTACACTGATGGCAAGGGAAGCAAGCGGCAAGGGGTATATCATATATAAACTGTTTGTGCGTATGTTTAAGGTATCCCGCCCACGCACAAGCCGCACACACACAAATCGCTCTAACACTCACGCTCACACAAGCAACGCAGTTAGGGACTCACAAATCTAGCACTGGCTCTCGCAGTCACAATCTAACACAGAATACAATAATTTACGTTATTATCACAAGTGTGCGTTGATATAAAACATTTAATTGGAATGTGTATAAATAATTAACAGGTGTCATTTAAATAAACCGTGTGTGAATAAACAGCCATCAAAAGTTCTCTCTCTTTAATTCAATTAAATATACCGATTTAATTAGTGCTCGACCGCGGAGCAATTAACATCTGGTTAAACGGTATCTATTCCGTACAGTGATGATAGGCCCTCGACCACGGAGCTATAGACAACCTAAATATCATCACAGCATTATTATATCTGGAAAAAATCCGTAGTGTTTCAATCGATGCCCAATTCGGGGCGATTAATTCAATAGTGTTACAATATCCATGAATATAAACACATATATAATATCCAGTATAATTAATATAATATCAAATTACATAAAATCTTGACGTGTTATGACAATAACGTTGGCATTTTCGAAATCAGCACATCGTTTTACATATAAATCGTTTATTTTCACCAAGACAACAGAATCATTGCAGGACAGTGTAGTCTACACGCATTTTTATTGAAAGATAGAGCGTGGAAAACTATTTAGTAAAACCACCCGACTGGGACTCGTACCCTAACCTCCCCGCTATCAGCGGGCCAGTCTTACACGAGAGGTATTTTCGACCATTCCGCCACTGAAGGGGGTCCAAGAAAATTGGCTGCACCCAAAAGCTATTTGAGGTGGTCCTTATTTTTAGAGTTATTGAAAATTATATTATTTTTAACAACTATTTAGAATAATGTACCCCCCGAATTTTTTTGAAATTTGGATACGCCTTGAGGCTGTTTGGAGTAGTCTTCCTTCGGGAAAATGTTGATGCTTCTGAAAGCAATTTTAAGAAGTGCTCACCAGAATAATATTTATAAATTATATTTCCTAGAATCTATTTGAAGTCGTCCTCATTTAGATTTTTTTAAATTTGGAATGCCCTAGAAGCTATTTAGAGTGTTCTTCACCACTTTGTTTTTTAAATCGGATTATCAAAGAGTTCTTTGGAGTGGTCTTCCACTACACAATTTTTAAAATTGTATTACCTTAGAAATTATTTGGAATAGTCCTTGCCTGGATTATTAAAAAAAAAGTCAATGCCTTACTATTGTTAAGCTATTGAACGTAATCTTCCGAACACATTTTTTTTAAGTGAATGCGTTTAGAAGATAATTGGAGTGGTTCTCACTTGTATTAAATTATATATATATATGCATATAGAAGCTATTCGGAGTGGGCCCCTACGGGTATTTCTTTCAAAAGTAGGATACCTCTAGAAGCCATTTAGAATTATGTTTATCTGGAAAGTTTTCGAATAATAAATGCCTTTAGAAGCTATTTGTAGTAGTCCTTCACTGGAAATTGTTTGAAAAATGTTTACCTCTAAATCAATTGAAGTTTAATAAATGGCCATCTTTTTGCATAGTATTAAAAATTTACGAAAGTTTAAGGGGGGTTCGAACCCCATGAACCCTCCCTCTTTCACCCAAGATAACCAGCTGTAAAGCGTATATCTACTTTTTATTTTAAGATCTAACATAACTTGATAGCGTCAAAATATCTCGAAAACAATGCATTGCATAAATAAATGTTTTAAGCAAACTTGTTTGGTTCTGAAGCGGAAATAAGGTAGTAAGGCTGGTATGTCCTTGGATGGCGTTGCTAAGGTGATGTTAAGATAACTTTGATTTAAAAAAAAGCGTCTCTATTCTTTTAATTACATATTCTTGTATCTCACATTGTGTCATTTTCAAAACAGTCGTTTAAGCTTTTCAAAGTAAAAGCTATCACGAGAAATGAGCCTAATAAGTTTCTGAGTCGCTTTCACCGGCCACGGCATTAAATTTAGGCCTATTCAAATATAAATTGGGAAGACACAAGTGTTTGTGTACTGAGTGCTCACACACGTGTGATTTTTCACGTTTATGTGTATTTGTAAAATAATTATTGAGAAGAATACTTTTTTAATTTTAACTTTAAGGGAGGTTTTCAAAATGCTATCTATTTTGGGCTAAACAATTATATAGTCTATTTTCGAATTCACTTCTGGCGTTTCGTAGGGTTGCTTTTGTAATACTTCTACTGTAACATTACATTGCATTGTGTTACAATAGGACCTGCCCCATGCTGACATTAACGCATAACTGTCAGCAAGTCATACTACCCGCTCCAATTATACCGACACTAATAGGATCCCTACAATGGTAATCTTCTCTATTGTAGTTCACGTAGGTTAATAAGACATAATAAAACAATGCCGAACAATATATTTTCACTACATAATCCAATTCAATATAATTAAACAGTTCATGTACTTACCAATTGAATCTTCTGAGACTAGCAACCAACAAGGCTGGCCTACACCTAGCATCCTAAATTTACGAGTGGGTCAAGCGAGATACGATGTTCCTACAAGACGTCCTGACACTCCGATTCCACTAATGTGTAATGGGCCGTCCAACTTTTAAGACGACTAGAGAATAACTATTCACCTGCCCTCTGATGGTAGAAATATGAACTACTTTCAAAACATCATATGATTGAAGAAATAGGCTGAAATTCCGATGGAGCAGTGTCAACAAGATGTGTACGTGACTTTTTAAAGCCACTATTGACGTTATCAAGCGTGTGTTCTTTTCTCCCACCTTCCTTCCATTGCGACGAAACCCCGCTATATAATAGGCTGTGCATGTGTGCCAAAATGACTATCTTGATAACTACGACCGACGAAGGATCATTGTCTTGGACCTGGACAATGGCCGGATAAACATTTATATTGTATCGGAATAGTAACTATGGCGATTCATTTAATGGACTCTGATTTATTTTCAACTTTTAGCCTTTTTGTAGTATATAAAATTAATATTCTTTTTTCTAAATCTAACTATTTTTACCTGATCATTCTATATAAAGTGAAACTCTATATTTTGTATGTCGCCACTTGGGCGCTAGAGTCTTTTTGGAGAATTCAATCGTGTAGATAGCCACAATTATTAATTGTTTTAAAATTTGAATGAGTTAAATTTAATGTGTTTGAAATTGTGAATAATAGTATTTATATTTTGTAAACATCGAGGTGACACTTCTTAACATTATTTGCATATTTAATTATCGTAAAGTAAAGTAACCTTCATTATTATTTTTGTATTAATTATGAATTTAATTAACGTTTGCATATTTAATAATCTTTTTCCAAAGTTGGTCCTAATAGGACATTTACATTATTGTTTATTAAAGGAAATAGTGTTTAGTTTCCTAATTCTGAGTCAGGATCAGATAGCCCCGGGGGAGTTTGACTAAAGTCTGTTAGCCAAACTCCCGCGTTATGTAATTTCTCTTGTGTAAGATTTACTGGTAAAGTTAACGTAATTTGAAGCTTCGTTCTTTGTATATAAAGAAATCTTTGTAACAGTTTCAAGGTGCCCATTAGGCCCTTGTATAGAAGTTATGTATCATACAGATGGATGATATTATTATTAATCTATTGTATTAAATTCTACCCGTGATGTTGTTGTGTCTCTTAAAGACTGACCCATCAGAATAGTGAATAGATTTCAAGTTTATCTCTTTCTTGTAAATACCTGCGCAACTTTAATTATATAAAGTTGTTGTCAATAAGTTTGATTTTCAACATAACTCATTATGATATAATGAGACCATGTATAGTTTTCTGCGCTATTGTTATGGTTTTGAATAAACCGTTCATATTGTTGATTTTAAATATTGCTAATAATTTCCCTTGTCACTTGTTCCTTAGATTTCACCAACTCCCTTTTATTTTATTTAATGGTCGTATTATAATAGGACTCAGAGGGGGTGTAACACTTCATGCCATTGATATTTTATTTTTTAGCTCTTCGATATTTTCGGGCTTAGTCCCATATAAAAGATCACTTAAGTTCAAGTTCAAAATTCAAATTTAAATGTACCACCGTTTTGCACCTGTTTTGCACCGTTTTGCACCCAAACCCCAGAGACGCTACGACTGTTTATATGTAGGGGGGGGGGCAAGTTAATAGTAGCCCCCCACTATCAAAATGTCGGATTTTTTTATGTCAGCTTAAAGGTCCTGTTTTGCACTGTTTTGCACCCAAGTACGGCGTTTTGCAACCTGAATAGTTTTGAAGGAAAAAAATATTAAAAAGGGAAAAAGGTGGGGGGGGGGCCCAAGTTGAGCGTAGCCCCCCCATCAATCATTAATTGTTTTTTTTAATGCCAAAATAAAAGTCCTGTTTTGCAGCGTTTTGCACCATAAAAGATTAGCGAAAAAAAATAATTTAAAATTCAAAAAAATTTAAGTCGTTGGACCCTCCCTCCGGCCCCCACACCTCAAATTAAGATTGTTATTTGAGGTGTGGGGGCCGGAGGGAGGGTCCAACGACTTAATTTTTTTTTATTTTAATTTTTTTTTCGCTAATCTTTTATTTTGGCATTAAAAAAACAATTAATGATTGGTGGGGGGGCTACGCTTAACTTGCCCCCCCCCCCACCTTTTTCCCTTTTTAATATTTTTTTCCTGCAAAACTATTCAGGTGCAAAACGCCGTACTTGGGTGCAAAACAGTGCAAAACAGGACCTTTAAGCTGACATAAAAAAATCCGACATTTTGATAGTGGGGGGGCTACTATTAACTTGGCCCCCCCTACATATAAACAGTCGTAGCGTCCCTGGGATTTGGATGCAAAACGGTGCAAAACAGGTGTAAAACGGTTGTACATTTAAATTTGAATTTTGATGGGGTGGGGGGGCCAACTTAAGTGATCTTGTAATGTATGGGTTTTAAATCAGATGACCCTGATGACCACTCAATTGGTCCTCTTCTGCCAATCCATTGTACACTAAATTTGTTGTCTAACCATTGACGAACGAGTAGTGTATGGTGAGGGGGGCTCCATCTTGCTGAAAATGTAAAAGATCTTCATCAAGCCCCATGTTTCCATGATTTTCTAGTTGATTTTCTAGGGCGTGCACTATGAGAGGATGAATAGTTTCTTCAAGCATTTCCAAGTACTTTCCTCCTGTCAAATTTCCGTCAGTAAATATCGAACCAATAATCGCATCACCTAATATACCCGCCACACGTTTAATTTTTCTGACCATTGTGAATGTCGTTCAGTAAAAATACGAAGATTTTGGTCACTCCAATAACGACAGTTATGTTTATTTACAAAACCACTTAAGAAAAAAGGGCACTCGTCATAACAATAGATTCGTATTTAATAATTCGATAATTTCTTCGTAAAACTATACTCGCCTATCATGATCATCTTCGTTTAATATTTGATGTACCTGCATTCTATACGGATGAAACTTATTTAATATCACGAAAAAGATTAAAATCATTATTATAGTCATCCATTATCAAAAACTCTCATAGGTTAATATTTATAATATTCCAAGACTAATGATTTTTTTTTAACTTGTTGTTTCACAAGCCCAAATATCTCAGTCGTAGAGCATTCGGCTTTTAACCTAAGGGTTCTGGATTCGAGTCCCAGTTTGGGCGGTGTATTTTAATAATAACATAGTTATTGCTAATTTTATATCAATAAGACGGTGACCTGGTGGTCTAGGGGTAAGGTGTCAGACTTCTGTGCTGGCGGCCGGGGTTTAATCCTCAGTCCCGGCACAGATTTATCTGATGGGGAATGCCAGGCCTCCACCGTGGTTCGGATCCCATGTTAAACTGTAGGTCCTCCATTTCATCTCACAATCACCCTACCATTCATTACATATTAGCGTAAGTGCGTATACTCGTCTGGACAGTGAGCAATGAATGGGTGCTGAAGGAGTGCAGTTTGAAAGGGAATCCAATATGCAAATGTGAAAGAGGTAGATTACATTGGTTTGGGCATATTGAGAGGATGTGTCTGGATCGAGTGACAAAACAAATATATGAAAGTAGAGTGTGCGGATCAAAAGGAAGGAGTAAGCCATGTAAGACGTTGTAGGATCTTATTGGGTGATAGTAAAAATATTTGCCTCATTTTCTTGGAGCTCACTTATTCTGTCACTATAAGAAACATTCTTTTTTTCTCAATGCCTTTTTTTTTTAGCGCCGCATCTTACTACTCTTTCAAGTTATACGTTTTATCCTAATTACCCTAGTGGTTTTAGGGATTAGAAAGGTTATATTTAGAGTGGAAAACCATTTTGTAAAAACTACCCTCACTTCATCCGACCAAGATTAGAACCTGTCTTTGGCAGTCTAGTCTACTGCGAGAGTAGTGTCTTACACCATGTGGCCACCGAGGCGAGTAATACCATGGCAATTATGGCATTCGAAGTGTTGACAAAGCTAATTTTGCAATCAGAAATTTTACAAGCTGCAGCTTGAAGATGAATTTTTAAATATTAACTAGTATTTGGTTGATGATGTATACAATTAAAACCATGGTAATAATAAAAATATATATCAATAAATTTGTATATGTTTAAGTGGACCCTCCCTTAAGTGGGGTCTAATAAATCCCAGGGAAGTACGTATCTCCCCCCTCCTTTCTTCGCCCTTGAGTGTGAACCTCTTTGACTATAGCGCCACGCGGCCAAGGACTGTGAAAATGAACGGAATATCAGTTTTACAAGGTTTAGGAAAGACTAGACTAGTGACTAGGAAAGGAATGTTTGATCTTAGAGTGATATTTTTGAAGTTAGATTCTTTACCTTCGATTAGTCGATTTCTTAGATCGATTTAAAGTGCTGGATCTGATTCACATGATATCGATTCTTTTCTTAATGATTTCTTAGAGATCGAAAGAAAGCCATATTGATACATGCAAATTTGGTTGTTTATAGAAAATGTTTAGTTGATTATTAGTATTAGAAACATTTTGAAACCCAGGTTTGCAATTTTGGGAACTCTGGGCTCCCTTTTGTGTTAGAGGACAAAGCTCTTAAATAAAACCTTTATTCTGCCGACTACCCTCTTCATCACATAGTAATAATGTTTTCCACAACCACTGGTTCTTCACGTCGATAAGAACACTTTAGGTGCTCAATTTTTTGAGGAAAATATTATGGTAAGCCTACCATTGCACACATTCAAAGTTCCCCTAAAGTCACAAATGGGAATAAAGTACAAAAACAAATGCCACTCACATATTTTAAATCACTACCCCTGGTTACATAAAAAATCAAAAATCTTCTGGAGGCATTTAATAAGTCATACACTTTATTTGCGACCCACTGACCCCCACCCTCTCCCTTGCAAAATTACGTTCGGGCTACAACTTTAATTGTTTGTGCTCCCATCCTTCCCCCAAAAGTAAATTTATGGGTGTGCCACCGTAAGTAAGTGTAGTCAGATAAAGCAACCTTTACCAATACGAATGGTTGAATTGTTGTTCTATGGAAAATCTTGATCTTTTGCCCGAGTCGCCTCGTGGTATAGTTCAACCCAAAGAATCGATTCAATGCCCAAAAATTGAACATCCCGAAGGTGGACATTATGGTCCACTAGAGTGGGCAGGGGAGAAGCCAGGAGTGGCGTGTACTGTACCTTAGCGTGGGACAGTGAAAACTCTGGTAGAGAAATGCTCTTAACAAAATTGATAACACTTCTTACCTGATTATCAGATCCACTAAAGTTGAATGTGGTCTCTTATTAAATTTATTTATTTTGTCATGTATGTTAGTTCAATTAAGTTGAATTTTATTAAGTGTGTTAATTTAGGTAATGTTTGGTATCTATCTATAAATATGTAAACTATCTAAACGTTAATATAATCAACTTTTCATGTATAAAGATGAAATTCTTACTCACCTCCAGAATGAAGAATGTAAAACAATTAATTTCCTAACTTGGTTATACCTCATACACTTCTCACAAAATACGTTTCCAATATATAAAAAAAAATTGTGTGTGTGTGTGTGTGTGTAATGTAGACGTTCAAAATCAGGAGTGAGCATCAATTAAATTTTGGTAAAATCGTTTTATTTTATTCGACAAAATAATCAATTATATTTCATTATTCAGAATGTTGTTAATTTGTAATGAAGTATCTCCATTAGCTTTGAGTTAATTTTAAGCACAAAGCCTGATAAGTTATAGTTTAAAAATAATTTAATCCCATCACATTTACTCATATAGCATTGGTACTAAGGGCAAACTCTGGCTATACTGACTTATATGTACTTGATAAAACTCTTGATAAAATGTGGACAATTTCATGTGTTTCAAAGTAATGTATTCCCGTTTGAACAGATTTTTTTTATCGTTAGAAATCCTGAATATAATAATGCCGAGTTATCTAGATGAATTCCACATTTTATGCTAATTTTTCTATATTTGAAAATTTAGGGGATATTTGTGAAAAGTGAAACAATGTATTGTTGTGCTCTGACCACAAAATTAATAAAATAATACTGACTAAATGATCAAGTATAAATCAAACTTTATTTTTAATTTTTGGGAAAACGACATTTTTTTATGGAAACAATTAATTTATATGTTCTAAAACTAACTTAATCTATTACATTATTATAACGGGCAATTGTTACAGACATGCTATGACAATACGTATAATAAATACAAATAAATATAAATTAAATAAAATACAACTAATACCAGTTGAGGTTTACTTCTTTTATGTTGTTTGTGAGACGAATATACTTGGTTTTGGCACCTGTTTAGTTTATGTTTAAAGACACACACGAACAAATTAGCTGATACAGAATTTTTGGTTTCTTTGTTTTCCGTGAATTAAATATAATTTAGCTTTGGAATTTAAAACTTCACTTTTTTTCACAGCTATTTTTAAAGGCATGACTTGGTGTTTATATTAGCTACAAAAAAAATTCTTCAGGTACCGGTACGTTTGGTTCATTTCATTTGATATCAAGGCTAGCTAGCGGTGTAGAAGGATCGCTTGAAGATGTTTCCAAGATGGTGGCAGCTTCTGCAGGAGGCAGCATAGTGTCAGACGGTGCCTTCATCTCTTCTGAGGCCGCTAAGGCAGGCAGAGCATTGATCGAGGATGCCGTGTCTGTGCCGACCAAGCTCTTCTCTGCCGTGGAAAGTTTCGCCTCAGTCGCTGGTGACGGAGCAGGGGAGGGTAAGGGAGCTTGGGGTGGACTGGTGGGTGCGGCTGAGGGGTAAGCGGTGGTAGCTTTATCTGACTCCACCAGGGTGATCTCGCAATCATCTTGAATTGTCTTGACAAAGTAATTGCGGGGGATCTTGAGTCGGTCTAGGACGCCATATGCACGTTGTAGAACCGTACCTGGAGCTAGTCGCTCCCTTGTCATCACCCACACGTTCTCTGAAGAACAAAAACAAGCTTAAAAACAAAAACTGGTACGACACAATCGTACAGTCTGTTTACCGTGAGTGGAGTAGCCTTACCTGAACGTATTCACTATGATCCTATCTTAAAACTGACCCACACAGCCCCGTGGTGTAGTGGTTTGTGCACCTGGCTATGAGCTCGAATCCCGGCTGGTACCTAGGATATTTTTCTCTTTTGGGGAATTATCCCAATGGTTATCAGAGTTTGGTTAGTTCGGTTTAAAACTCCCACCGGCCCACATCTTCATATTCACCTTAATCACACCATATAATTGCGGGTACGACATGTAGACAACCTCCCATGGTGTACCCTGAGAGGCTAATAGTCTACATACAGACAACCAAACTAGATGACATGTCTCTCCCGGTCAGTAATGCCATACTGTAGTATTTCTTTATTCCGCGTTCACACTCAGTAACTACCAGCCTAGTCGCCGCTCCAAGGCCAGAGCTCACACTACTACCCGGCTGCCGGGATCTGTCGCCAACACTAGGGGAGGGAGAATTGTCCCGTTATAACTTTTAAGGGCAACGTTCCCCCCTGCCTGCTCGTTTGCAGTCAGTGTTTGTCGCTACACTATTCCCTCCCTTATTCAAAAATCAGTTTAAAATTAGAAATGTTTATTTAAACTTTTCTTCATTCACCCAAAGCCGGCTTGAAATGGAACTGTCTGTGCTCTGTTCCGGGCTGGGTATCGACGTACTTCTTCCTCTGTGTTGACGTCCACTGAATTATTGTAAAGAGCCGGTGGAATTTCCACCACCTGCCAGCGTTCACTCGTGGGATTGTTGCCAGTTGCTTGAGATTCCAAAGAAGTGTCATCTGTCGTCACCAGCCTTATACCTTCACATTTATTCTGGCCAACCGGTGACGGACCACCCTCTTCTCGTGGTGGATCTCGGGCCGAGTACGGTTTAAGTCTATTGAAGTGAACCACAGGGCGTTTTCTTGGGTTTAGTGTATATTGAATACGGTACGTCACATCTGATAATCTTTTCCTGACGACGTAGGGACCCTGCCATGGTTTGTACAACTTAGGAGTCAAGCCTTCCTTTATTGCTGGTGTGTATAACCACACTTTGTCACCTACTTCATATGCTTTCCCAGAGCAGCGGCGGTCATATACGTCTTTTTGTCTTTCCTGTCCCACTTTAAGATTTTTTCGGACTTGTTCATATGCAGATTCTAAGCGATTACGAAGATCCATTGTATACGACGTGGGTGTAGCTTCTTCCTCCCCTTGCTCCGTTGGTCTCCCGTACACTATATCGATTGGTAAACAAGCTTGTCTTCCAAACATAACCTCAAAAGGGGTGTGTTTGGTGGTTTCGTGTACACTCGTACGGTATGCCATCATTAGCTGAGGCAACTTTACGTCCCAGTCATTTTGGTTTTCATTTACCCATTGGGACATCATGTCCAGTAACGTACGATTAAATCGTTCCACTAAACCATCTGACATAGGATGGTAAGCTGTTGTTCGCGTCTTCGCAATCTGTAATAAATCACACAAGTGTCTGATTAGTGTCCCGTCAAAATTTCTGCCTTGGTCGGTGTGAAGTTCAATAGGGACGCCAAACCTGCTGATGAATTCGTCCACCAGAACTCTTGCAACTGTGACTGCCCTCTGGTTTGGCAGAGCGTACGCTTCCACCCAACGAGTAAAGTAATCTGATACCACCATAATTACTTTCTTTCCCCGCTTAGTTCTTGGAAAGGGGCCTAATATATCAATGGCAACCCTTTGCAGAGGTTCACCGACCCTAAACTTCTGTAGTGGGGCCTTAGCTATTATTTGAGTTTTCCTAGCTGCACAATCAGGACATTGCTGGACCCACGCTGTGGTGTCTCGACGGAGATCCGGCCAATAGAACCGTGAGCGGACCTTTTCAACTGTCTTGTGAATACCTAAGTGACCTCCAGTGGGTGTGTCGTGAAGACTTCGTAGGATTTCTGTTCTAAGCACTCGTGGGACAACCAGCTGAAGTCTATGGTTATTTCCAATTTCTTCAAAACGTCGATAAAGAACGCCTTGTTTAAGTTCTAGTTGGTCCCACTGGGCCCACAAACTCGTGGTGGTTCTTCCAAGTGCCACGGCATCCTCATGGGGTGGTCGATTGTTGGCCTCTTTCCACTTTATAACAGGACAGATCGTTATATCGTCTAACTGTAACTGACGTAACTCATCAGGTGACACAGCAGGCTTCCACACAGGTGCGGATGAAACTATGGGTGTGACTATTGCGTCTTGGAAAGAAATGGGGGTTGTGATTTTTTTAGAGCCCCCATTCTGTAGTTGACTGCAGGATTTCCACGACTGTTCTTCTGGTTTGAAGGAGCTTGGACTTGGCATCACATCGGAATTTTCCTCCACACGTTGGCACTGGCGACAAGGCATTCTTGAAAGTCCGTCAGCGTTACCGTGTTTCACACCTGGACGATGTTCTACCGTATAGTTGAATCGCGATAGACGTTCCAGCCATCGAGCTACTTGCCCTTCAGGCTCTTTGAAATTGTGGAGCCAGACTAGTGCTCTATGGTCCGTGCGCACACGCACTCCCTCACTTCCTTCAAGATAGCAACGAAAGAAGTGGAGACAGTCAACCAGGGCTAATAGTTCTCTGCGTGTCGCACAATACTGCCTCTCTGTCTTAGTGAGAGGGCGGCTCCAATAAGAAATTACTTTTTCTTCGCCATCTTGAGTCTGGCTAAGTACTGCCCCGATTCCAACTGCGCTTGCATCACAATCCACCAGCCATACTGTTATTACTATTCAATCAAGGTCATCTTGTGACGTCACAAATTATAGCAATCATCATATAAACTAACAAATGATAACAACAAACATTCGCCAAGGTCATTCAATGACCTTCAAGGACATACGCGTCTGTAAAAAAAGTTATTAACCCCCGGACATCGTCGATAAAAATTTAAACAAATGGTAGCTATTTTGGAGCATAAAGGTGCTATCACTACTGTTGAACTATCGTAGAGACATTAAAAGTAAGCTTTCTAGCACTCAATATAAACAAAGGAAGTAGACTTTCTTATATTGCTTATTATAGCTCAGAAAAACATTTTCAAAAATGATTTGTCAGTAAACCAACAATAAATATATCTTTTTCTGAAATAAAATATTAACTATAATATAAAACACATCCCAGATATTCATTTTGAACAGAATCGTTAAAGCCATTATGGAGAAAAAAAAGTCAAGATCTATCATCTCTAGGGTGAGGATTTTCACGATTACAATATTTTATATTAAAAAAACTTCATGGCGTAAATTCATAATAAAGCTATACCAACCGAACGGCCGTGGACAGAGGGTGTCGTGTGGGTGGCACAACTAACTCTTCAGCCGTTAATCTCACTTTTCTAGACCGAAACTGCTACTTATTTATTCAAGTTGTTATTCATTTGTACTTACGAAGCTGAGTTTGACATCGTTCCAGACACAATGCTTTACAGAAAAATCTGGAAGCATAGGGGATCAAACCCTGGACCTCTGGCTCTGTAGCCAGTTACTCTGAACACTAAACCACAAAAGTGGTCTATTTATGGTTAAAGTAGAAATAATTAATATCTGGTAGTGTTTCATCGTTAATAAAATAATTGTTTAAAGAAATATTGAAAATTATATACGGGAACTTCAACGATCCGTTAAGAATATGTAAACCCAAACACTAAGTTTATGTTCCAAATTTCATGGTAAACTTACGCATATTGGCAATTCCCATGTTGAAACACGACCAAACCACAGAATAAGACTTGTAGTCAGTGTCTAAGATGGAGTAGGTGGTCTCGATAGGCACTGAAAGAATCATATATATTAATAGATAGATATTTTCCAGAATACTTTTAAGATACAGTAAAAGGAATGGAGCATTTATATAGTATGTGTTTCCTAAATTCCTACAACAATTTATTAGTAACCATCTCTTGAACGAATAAAACTTTAACTAATGGTAAGTTTTCATTCAAAGACGTTGGGAGGTTTTTGGTTTGGAGGTATGGAGGGATGGGGGAGGATACAGGTGTGAATATAATGCTGAAATTATATTGGTGATGGGTGAAAGTAAAACATCGCAAAATAAGAGGAGCTGCACATTTTTAGAAC
The DNA here is from genome assembly GCA_902151425.1 of Timema shepardi. Lineage (NCBI taxonomy): Eukaryota > Metazoa > Arthropoda > Insecta > Phasmatodea > Timematidae > Timema > Timema shepardi. The sequence goes on from CABFVX010001727.1 coordinate 43,665, forward strand.
ATGGGGGTATCTTTAGAAGCGACGTTAAATTTACCCATTAATGTAAATTATATTATATATAGATAATATGTTAGCCATACGAACAAAATTAGATTGTGTTCTCATTAAGTGGAATGTTCAAAACACTGTTTAATGTGAAAAACAAGAAGTTTAAAACTCACATAGAACTGTTGGGTAGGATACCGATAGTTTCCCTTCTCCGACCCGGCCACTCAACTTGATTTCACCGATTAAAACTCGTTTCACATTTGTCCTGTAACAATAATTATACTTTTAATTATACTTAACTAAAACATCACAAAGAAAAATAAAAGTTGTTGCTTACCAATAACTTTTGTTTCCTATCGAACTTCGTGAACACATTATGGAATAATCATATTGAATTAATTCAAGAAAGTGGAGGCCATGGGATTGGAGTTTGTGAAGAGCATGTTATCTGTCACGAGGAGATACAAGATTAGGAATGAAGTTATCCAGGCAAGAGTGGAGGTACAGGGAGTACATTAGATAGTAGAGAAAGCAATACTGAGATGGTATGGACCTGTAATGAGGATGTTGGAGTACATGAGATAGTATAGGAACCAAGACTGAGATTGTATGGGCATGTAATGAGGATGTTGGAGTACATAGAGAAGTAAGAGTAAGATATTATGAGCATGGAATGAGGATGGAGAAGGAGAGGATGCCAAGGAGAATGATGGAAATTAATTATGTAGGAGAAAACCGTGAGACCAAGAAATATATGAGAAGAGTGGATAACATAAAATGAACGGGTTGGAGGAGAAAAATGGTGGAGGGACAGAGGAAGATGGAGACATTTTACTTAACTGACCCGTCTACAAGTTGGAAACAGACAAGGCCAAAGTTGGGGGAGGGCTTTGGGGTTTCAAACCCCTCTGAAATTGTGTGAACAAAATATTTATGGTTCAAACCATATCGAAATTAAGGTTCAAGTACATATTAGGGGGCTGTGTTACCATAAAAATAACACTTCAGAGAGCTTCTAGAGATGTTTAATATTTGGAATTTGTCCTAGACTCCGGCAATAAGGGAGCTATGTTGCTATAAAAAAACAATTCTGATTGCTTCTAGTACTGTTTTCATTTAGAATTATTTCTAACCTCCAGCAACTGGGAGATGTGAGCACCCCCCTCCCCGCCACCTTTGAAATTATTGGCTGGTTACGGCCTTGGAAACCGATGATGATGATATGTTGTGAAAAACATACGTTTATTATCATCCAGACTTTGGTAGCTACCTCATACCTATTCCCCTTTCTCCCTCCACCACTTTTCGCATTTATTGAAGTGAATAAGGCAGGGATGAGGAGGATAACATTTAGAGGAAATGAACCGTTTTTTGCGAGGAGAGATATTGTAAAATCATTTAGGAACATAAAGATCTTAAGTACACCCGGCTTGGATTTAAATGCCGTTCTCCCTGTCACCAGCAAAGCTTACGATACGAGACTAACGCCTTTATCTACGTGCTGAATTAATATACTCTAAGAACCCACTTCGGTGGCCGCGTGGTCTAACGCGATAATCTTGTGTTGGACTAGACTACCAAATACGGGGAGATCAGGGTTCATTTCCGGACGGGTGCACTGAGGGTGGCTACCTCTAAATGGTTTTCCACTCTCCCTCCACGCAAATGCGGGTGAATTACCTCTAAATCAAGACTTCCTAATCCCTAACCCATTAGTATAATTAGTACACAGGGGTATAACCTGAACAGGCCGTAAGACGCGGTGCTAAAAAAATACTTTAGCAACAGACCTACACTCTNCTTTTTAATATTTTGGTGTCCCTTGAATTCTAATATCTCATACAGATATAATATTATTATCGTGAATATTTTTGATCCTTAGTTTATGATGTCCCACAAAGACAAAATAGAAGAGGCTTTTACAATTATGTCTGACCCTCTTTCTGAATGTTTGTCTGCACCTGGGGCGACTAGATGAAACAGTTTCATGAAATTGGTTCAAATGATTTTTTTTTCGAATGTTTTCCCATTCTCTTTTCCCACGAATTTGAGAACACACCCTCTATATTTTACCTTCCTCATTCCAGCCCATTTAGTGTAAAATATGTGGATTATATGGACTACTCTCCCATTGAAAAATAAATTTAAAATTAAGGTTACAGGGGGGGAAAGGTGGAAAGTCCCATTACACAATCTCCCAGGACAACAATTTTTATATTTCAAACCTCATAAGGACCCTAGGAAATACTTTTGTTTAGTTATTTAAATATAACAAGATACTTATTTTAACCATAATCTAAAGTATATTAGAAATATCTCATGATTGTCTAACAGATGACAGCACTAACTCATTTTAAATATTGCAGAGACCTCTTTTAACCATAATACGAGTATAAAGTGTATTAGAAAAGTCTCATGATTGTCAAACAGATGGCAGCACTAATTCAATTTGAGTTAAAATTGGACTTACTCCCTTTTCCCTGAATCTTTCAAGTGTTAATATCTAGGTTAATAATAATAATAATAATAATAATAATGGCGTGTCTGGGAAACATAAATCTGTATCCCAGTAGTGGAAATATTATCCCGTACTAATGTACCGTTGTCCAGGGGACGTACTAATGTACTAATAGTACATCCTTTCCTGGAAGCTCTTTCCATGTTCTGATGAGATGAGGTGATGGTGAGGGTGATAGTGAGTATGAGGCTGTGGAAACACTTACAAACTAGCTTAAGTTTAACTAACCAAACATTTTCGAGAACACCCCCTGCTCTCCCCCCCTCGTAAGAGCCGGGACTTGTCAGCAACCAGAGGCTCTGACCATTGTACCACGAGACCAGTTCCTAAGTGTGATGTCTAGGTGTTACTTACACTCGGTTGATTTGTTCATTGGAAACACTGATCCGGCCGTCCCCTATGGGCGTGTAGTTGGCACTGACACAGCGACTGCCAGCTTCTGAGAACGTGAAGGACCTCTCAGCTTCGTGCCACATGCCTGCATACTAAACATTGGAACCACGGGGATGAGGATCATTTATAGCCCTTTAGGGGTCGCGACAAAATGGTCACTGTTTTTACACTTTTCATAGCAAAATATTGGTTTTGGCCAAAATAGATAAATTTATTATTAGCAGCCCACCTCGGTGGCGTAGTTAGCTAACGCGCTAGTTTCGAGTTGAGCTCGACTGCCGAGAACGGGGAGATTGAGGTTCGAATCTCAATCGGGTGAACTGGGGGTGATTTTCCACTCTCCCTCCCCACATATGCGGGTCCACTTCCTTTAAATTAAACCCTCCCAATTCCTAATCCATTATCGTAATTAGTACTTAATCGTATAACCCGAACGGGTAGTAAGAAACAGTGGCGCCGCGTCTTACTACCCGTTCGGGTTATACGCACTTACGTGACCTGGTGGTCTAGGGGTAAGGTGTCAGCCTTCTATGCTGGCGGCCGGGGTTCAATCCTCGGTCCCGGCAAAGATTTATCTGATTACCAAACCCTTCCTTCACCTCTGACAAGACATCTTGTGAATGTGAGGAATGCCAGGTCTCCACCGTGGTTCGGATTCCACGTTAAACTGTAGGTCCTTCATTTCATCTCACAATCACCCTACCATTACACATTAGCGTAAGTGCGTATAACCCGAACGGGTAGTAAGACGCGGTGCTAATAATAATACTCTAATGTGTAACGCTAGGATGATTGTGAGATTAAATGGAAGACCTATAGTCCAACGTGGAATCCGAACCACGGTGGAGGCCTGGCATTCCCCACATACACAAGATGTCTTGTCAGAGGTGAAGGAAGGGTTTGGTAATCAGATAAATCTATGCCGGGACCGAGGATTGAACCCCGGACCCCCAGCACAGAAGTCTGACATCTTATCCCTAGACCACCAGGTCACCGTAAAATAAATAAAATTATGCTCCAGTAGAAACATATAGTTTAATTTCCTTCACATGGTGATATCAACAATTGTTGAATATCTGTCATGAGCATAGAGACATTAGATGACAAACTTTTTAGTTGAAGATAAAAAGTTGTCAATAAATTCCAGGACACCCTTGACAGGTATTGAACAACTGTTGATTTCACCATATAATGTAACGAAGATATATTTTATTTATTTTGACCAAAACAATGTTTTGCTATAAAAACTGCAAAATCACTGGATTTTTCTCGCGTCCCCTCCACTCCGTAATAACGACATAGGTTATACTCATCATATGTTTGTGTGCTACACGCCTTACTACCCATTTAGGATACCTGAATGATTACACTAATGGGGTAAGGGATTAGGAAGGTAGAATTTATTAGGAAATGTACCCTCATTGGCGTGGAGGGTGAGAGTGATGACTTAAAACATGCGTCCACCGAAGCATATGTGTTGGCCATTAGCGTCCTATATTATAAAACCTATATGAAGTACGTAGGTGACATCGGCTTGACATTTCTGGTCTTCTACTGTAAGTGGTGGTCATGTAGCTGTCTTCTGAGTTTGGAGCAACATTTAGGTGTGGTTACTCCATCCATATGGTATGGCGGGATGATGGGGAGCCAGTATAGTCTTAAACATAATTTTAGACTAATTAACCAGAGCATGGGGAGCATAGAAACAAATCCTCTCTGGTAAAAATACCTACGGTACCACCAGGAATCGAAGCCGGGACCTATTTTATATATATATATCATGCAAGTCACTCACCCTTGTCATGTCAAAATCCTGCACAGGCTGGTAATCGGGACAGCTCCAAAATCCTGGTAGTTGACACTCTACCAGCACCACTGTCACCACCAGCAGAAAGATTCCTCTCATGTAACTCATCCTGCAGGAAATAAACATAGCTTAGAATGAGCAAAGATGGGAGTATAATATTACAATGGACCTGAAAGAGAAAGGGTGTAATGGGGTGGACTAGATAGAACTGGCTCAAGATAGAGATAGAGGGCGAACTTTTGTAAGTCTGACATTGAATTTCCGTGTTCCTAATGCCATAGAGTAAGTAATTAAGGAAATTAGGTTAAAATCGATTAAAAGGTTCAAGTGCACACATACACTGTCATCATACTAGTATTAAAAAAAATTCAAATGGAATAAAATACAAACATAAACAATATTTTTTTTGTAATTTTCTCTATTTTTCAGATACTAAATTTAATGTTAAGTAAATCTTTATCGCAAATTTTGCGTGCAATCTTTATCTTAGAAATTCTGATTGATAAATTATTGTAAAAGTAGTCTAATGCACATACTTGATAATTAAAATCAAGATCATATACTAGCAAATATAGTATATTTATATATTTTAAAACATTTTAAAATGTGACATGACCCCTTCGGATGTGTCTAAATGACATACACAACTGCCATTCCGGTTGCATTTCCAAATCCTCTGTTTTTCAAGGAGATTACATAATTTTGATCAGGTTGTTCATGCTCGAAGAAAATGATAGAACACTAATTGTTCGATAGAATTGGTCCAACACCTTATATCAGTCGGTAACGTGTCTGTCTACTGAGCTAAGTGCCTCAGGTTCGATTCCTTGCTTGGCCAAAAAATGTATCATTGGTGAAATGTGGGTTTCCCCTTTAAAAGTGATGAATTAACGACCGGGGGGAAGGATGTTGTGTCTGTTCTAGATTTAAGTTAGTTTATAAGTCGACGGCTTAGAAAGTGCAAGTTAAAAACAAACAAAAAATATATAGTTAATAACGTTGTCAATAACATTAAATAAGCACAATATCTAGCCCTAAATATTATATGATAGGATTTCACCGGACTTTTAAAATTATTTCCAGTTGAAACACCTTCACATTTATATTGCACTTTGATTAAGTGATTTGGATGAATATAGAATTAAATAACTTATTTTTTTAAACTCACCCTCATAAATCATTATTTAGTAGTAATTTAATATAGATCTTCATTAAAATTGCCATTATTATCATAATTATATAGATAACTATTTTCAAAATGAGTAAATGATAATATAATATGTTTTGGTCATAAATTAATATTCACCATTTATCTACTAATAAGGATGGATTCGAAATTACTAGGAATAAGACATTTATTTAACTAACTACACAATAGAAGATAAGTAAAAATTGCCAAACAATCAAATGAAACAAATTCTTTGGGATTTTAACAACTTTCTGAGTAGATATGAGCCCATTGGTGAGGCGTGACCTGGAAATCGTTAATGAATTATAAAAAAAAAGTTGTATTTTTCACGTCCTAATTTCAAGTAATAAATACGCATATATACTAATTACGTTAATGTGCTAGAGATGATAAAGGTTGGATCTAGATTAAGTGTGCTGGGGGTCCGGGTTTCAATCCCCGGTCTCGGTATAGATCTATCTCTTTGCCAAACCCTTCCTTCACCTCTGACAAGACGTGTATTAATCACAACTTGTGAATGTGGGGAATGCCAGGTCTTCACCGTGGTTCGGATTCCAAGTTAAACTGTAGGTCCTCCATTTCATCTCACAATCACCCTACCATTACACATTAGCGTAAGTGTGTACAACCCGAACGGGTAGTAAAGCGCGGTTCTAATATTAATAAAATATGAAGTGTACAAGAATTTGCGTGGAAGAAATGGGGAAAACCATTAAAGTGCAACTAACCAGGATGGTTCTATGCGACCTGTGGACCTTATTATTACAACTAAACATACAATTAGATCTAATTTTCTTTCTCATCAAGGTTTTAGAAATGCATCCTGTGAGGATGTTTTAAGTTGTACTTAGTCACATTTAATAGCAGCAATAAGCCCGTTTCGGTGGCCGCCTGCTCTAACACGCTATGCTAGCAGTAGTCTAGACTGTTGATGACTGGGAGATCTAGGATCGAATCTCAGTCGGGTAAATTGAGGGTGGTATTTCCAAAATCGTTTTCCTCTCCCTCTCCACGCAAATTTGAGCTCACTTCATTGAAATATAACTTTCCTAATCCCTAAAACCATTAGCGTAGTTAGTATACTCCATTCACGGTAGGAATTACTCTCTGAAAGGTCTTTTTTCTATCAATATCCCAATATATAATAGATTTCTGGTATGGATAAAAGGCCTTTCAGAAAACAATTCCTACGATGAACAGAATTTACATAAGTGTACAATACGAAAGGGTTGTAAGACGCGGTATTAAAAAAACCTAAACACAATGACATATCTTCAAGAATAGTTAAAATCATTAAATGATTGCATAAAATTCAACTTAACCTACCTACCGAAGTAATAAATTATTTATTTTGTACAAAAATAATATATTTTTGTTCATAACAACTGCAAAGATATATGACGCGGTATTTATGGTCGTCTCGTCTCTCCGGTAGAGTTAAACTGTAGGTCCTCCATTTCATCTCACAATCACCCTACCATTACACATTAGCGTAAGTGTGTACAACCCGAACGGGTAGTAAAGCGCGGTTCTAATATTAATAAAATATGAAGTGTACAAGAATTTGCGTGGAAGAAATGGGGAAAACCATTAAAGTGCAACTAACCAGGATGGTTCTATGCGACCTGTGGACCTTATTATTACAACTAAACATACAATTAGATCTAATTTTCTTTCTCATCAAGGTTTTAGAAATGCATCCTGTGAGGATGTTTTAAGTTGTACTTAGTCACATTTAATAGCAGCAATAAGCCCGTTTCGGTGGCCGCCTGCTCTAACACGCTATGCTAGCAGTAGTCTAGACTGTTGATGACTGGGAGATCTAGGATCGAATCTCAGTCGGGTAAATTGAGGGTGGTATTTCCAAAATCGTTTTCCTCTCCCTCTCCACGCAAATTTGAGCTCACTTCATTGAAATATAACTTTCCTAATCCCTAAAACCATTAGCGTAGTTAGTATACTCCATTCACGGTAGGAATTACTCTCTGAAAGGTCTTTTTTCTATCAATATCCCAATATATAATAGATTTCTGGTATGGATAAAAGGCCTTTCAGAAAACAATTCCTACGATGAACAGAATTTACATAAGTGTACAATACGAAAGGGTTGTAAGACGCGGTATTAAAAAAACCTAAACACAATGACATATCTTCAAGAATAGTTAAAATCATTAAATGATTGCATAAAATTCAACTTAACCTACCTACCGAAGTAATAAATTATTTATTTTGTACAAAAATAATATATTTTTGTTCATAACAACTGCAAAGATATATGACGCGGTATTTATGGTCGTCTCGTCTCTCCGGTAGCCCNGCTAGGCCCCTCAAAAACAGTAGTCCAGCCTTTGCTTGTGATGTGTGAGTGTATGTTGGTCAGGCCACTGAGGAATAAAAGCAAGTCAGTGACCTGGTTTTATGAAATATTCGCATAGGCTACTACTATATGAACTCTGGATAACCGGTCTTTCGGGTGGATTGATGAATAAAAACTTTCATGTGGAGTTTTTAGATCTAGAACATCCTTAAGAGCCCGTCTCACCCCACAGATAACACCTAACTTAGGTAGGTAATACAGCTTGAACCAGACGTCTTAAGAGCCTGTCTAACCCCACAGATAACACCCAACTTAGGTAGGTAATACAGCTCGAACCAGACGTCTTAAGAGCCCGTCTCACTCCCCAGATAACACCTAACTTAGGTAGGTAATACAGCTAGAACCAGACGTCTTAATAGCCCGTCTCACCCCATAGATAACACCTAACTTAGGTAGGTAATACAGCTGGAACCCGTACATAAGCGTATAGCCAGAACGGGTAGTAAGACATAGTGATTTTTTTTACATATTCACACACTTATATTTTCTCCTTGATAACACAGTTTTTTGTTGATTCGATGTTCGGGCTATCAGTGTATTTACACTAATAGTATAAAAATGATGAAGGTAGTATTTAGAGGAAATGTACATTCATTTTAGTGGAAGGAGAGTGTAAAACCATTTAGTGAAAACCACCCTCAGTAGACACGACCGGGACTCGAACCATCAATCCCCCGTATTCAGCAGTCTATAGTCTAATGCGTAATGCCCGGCTTAGACTATCGGGACTATTGGAGCGGGTCATATCAAAATCAAATAAAGAAACTGTACAAGTGACCCTGTTAGCGTGCCACGAAAGGTGAGTGACCTTAAACATAATCTTGAGAGTCAGGGTAAAGGAAACCAGTTTTTTCTGGAGCCGAGCGTCTAGGATCAGCCGGAAAAATCGTGGCTTTCCATTAACAAGGTTTACCGTAAGCTAGCGCATCTCTTTAAGGGGGCCAGCTATCGGAGAGCCAGCACACTATTCAGGCGCCAAGAAATACCACGAAATTTAAAGATTAGTTATTTATAAATTTAGTACACCCCTATAAAGGGGGGGAGGGGGAAATATATCAAAATATCCCTAAAGGATTAAAATCGTTACCTATTTGGTTTTACTATATAAAATAAATGGTACGATACAATCTCACAAATTATCTCATATTGTGTATTATAGCTTAAAGAAAGTTTTCAAAAATAGGCTTTCAGTAAGCTATGGTTAAGTATGATTTGCTCATAAAAACAACTTATCTTGCTAATCACAATAAACACTCTCGGTGTATAAATTTTAAACCAAATTGCTCAATCTTTTTGAACAAATATAAAATTTTCAAGTAATTTGTAAACTACCTTTTTTTTTTATTATATAAAAATAAAAACGTAATCTTATTTATAAAAAAAATATTCTCAGATACTCATTTTGAACTCAATCGTTTAAGGCCAATTTCAAAGAATTTCTAATTTTCTATAAATTGTCGTAAGTAAATTACCCTTTAATTAATTTATTTATAAAAATAATCTTACATTTTTAAAGCACCTCATCTTACTACCCGTCCGGTCTCTCCATATAAACTAATTACACTGACATGTCGAGGATGAGTGAGATTGAAATGAGAGGAAATGTAAACGCATTTACATGGAGGGTAGAGTGGAAAACTATTTATGAATAACCAACCACCCACAGTACACCCTACTGGGATTAGAAACCCCAATCCTCCCATCATCAACATTATTTTAAATCCTGTAAAATACTCCCCCCATGACAATTTTGAGAAAAATTGTTATAGATATTTAAAAAAATTGTTTACAAAAATCGGTTATTGGTAAAATACTATGAAATGATTTTTTGTTTAGAAATACCAATATAGATAATGATACATAGTGTAAAAAAACTAAACAGATACCCCATTTGAACCCACTTGTTAGAGCAATCTTTTTAAATATCCATATCAAAATAATTAGCTAACTACCCTTAAATAAGGTTTCCTCCCCAATCAAGTACACAGTTTTATTCGTCATCTCAAACACTCCTTAGATATACAAACAAAATATTTGAAAATCACTCAAACAGTAAACCGTTTATAATTTAACGAACCTTTACCCAAAGATCAAACATACGGTTTTATTTTGGTAGTCAAACACTCCCTATATATAAATTTTAAATAAAAACTTCCAAAAAATTTGGAATTCAAAAATCCACTTGTCAGTAAACTAAACTAAATTTGATTGAGCGCTAGGTTCTAGATAAAAAAAATATCTTTAGAACAGATCAATATCAAGTTTGAACAAACTCCATTAAACGTTACCAGATATGTGACCAGGGACAGACAGAAAGACATACATGGTGACATACAGAATTATAAAATCCAATTTTTTGGGTTCGGACATACATAAAATGTAAAGATTGATCATAATCAAGAGGTCAAAAATTTTCACAATTAAAACACTTTCTCTTGAATTGAGAAAATAAAGATTAGAATGAAGAATTGAAATTACCCTAATTTCAACGATGCTTTTTTTAAGGTTTAATTTCTGTAATCAATGTAAATGTTAACAAATAGTCAGTTTTTAACAAGATCACAACAGAGCTTTCAAAGAAAATTAAAGATTGTTTTCGTGTTTTGGAATCTTCAGGACTGACGTCACCATAACAAATATAGCAGTGTGAAATAATATGATCTAATATCAAGACTATATCCGTAATAAACATCTAAAACAAAAAATACTATGAAATGTGATATCAAAATATAAATATATATGATAAATAAGTATATAAATATATTAATATTTTGTTAACATAGCGTCTTATTACCTGTTCGGATTATACGTAGATAGAATAAAACAGCCATTTCAACCCGCGTAGGAAGAAAGTAATGTGGAAACAAATCATTAGAATTTCCATTTATTCTGTCAGCATTTATTTACCAGCACGTATATGATTATTGGTTATTTGAGTTTTGTTCTTTTATTATAACTACATTTAAGACTCAAACTACCTCTTATATTATTGCAGGTAATTTTAGCGTCCATCTTCTAATGGATTTGTAAGTACGATACAAGTATTATTCTTTACATTTTCAGTGGTGTAGCAAAATAAAGGGGGACCGGTATGCATGTCAATTTTACGCGCCCTAGGATTGACAACATTTTAAAATTGATTTTTACTTACAATTAGTTTTAAAAATCTAAACACATAAATTGAACGATTACTGATTTTTTAATTCTACTAAAAATAAATCAGGCTAAAACTAGACAGGGTGGTGGATGTATAGCTGGATGAATTGTACTGAATATAAATGGGGCGCAAATTTTAGATATCGCATAAGACGCATGAAACCCTTGCGGTGGCCATGGATACTTACTCCTAACTGCCTATCTTGAGATGGTTCTATCCAATCCTCCTCATTACACACTATCACTATCTTGACATGGTTATATCCAATCCTCCTCATTACACACTATCTCTATCTTGAGATGGTTCTATCCAATCCTCCTCATTACACACTATCACTATCTTGACATGGTTCTATCCAGTCCACCTCATTACATCCTATCTCTTCCAGCTCCATTCTAATGTTATCCTCCCATCTGTGTCTAGGTCTTCCCACTGGGTTTACAAGTCCAATACCTAGAACACATTTCTAGTTTCTCCCATTCGCGCTGTATGTCCTGCCCACCATAATCTGTAAGATTTAAGTATCCTAAAAATGTTTTATGACAAATACAAGGTATATAACTCATCATTATGTACACACTTCCACTCCACAGTATCTTCATACTCTGGCAACACTCCCTCTAAACTCATTCTTCTTCATCCCTACGAGTGCTTATAGCCTGAACGGGTAGTAAGACACGGTGTAAATAATAATAACAATAATAATAATAATAATGATAGTGATAATTACAATAATATTAATGATGAAGATAATAAGAGTAAAGCTGGCTGACCTGAAAATGATGTCGTGGTAAACGCGTGTGTGTGTATCCTTGTTGCGAGACTTTGGACCCAACTATGAATACCCCGCGTGGCTCTACAACTTCTCATCTTATATAGGATAGTCTAGCAGGTGAGGTCAGACGAGGTCAGAACGAGATCGAACAACGGTTCCACCACACTCGACTGACGAGAGAAACACAGAGGAACCGTTTCGATTGACCTACACATGCTCTTTCTTCTCACCACCAACGGTAGCATTCTCATAGGAAGGGACCTTTTAGAAAATACTATGTTGAGGTTAACATTGATAACATTTCATAATATTGTGTACAGGCCAGTCCTAGGGGTACCGGGTTCGATTCCCGGGTGGTATGGTGCCCTGGGTATTTTTCCCGAAAGAGGAACACCCTAACGGCGACCAGGGTTTGGTTTATTAGGTTTAAGTTAGTGTTTAAGTGTTTCTACTGGTTACACACCCTCATACTTACTGTCACCCTCATACTCTGTCACCCTCATACTCTCTATCATCATCATACTCACTATAGCCATCATACTCACTATCACCATCATACTCTCTATCACCATCATACTCTCTATCACCATCATACTCTCTATCACCATCATACTCACTATAGCCATCATACTCACTATCACCCTCATACTCACTATAACCATCATACTCCTTATAACCATCATACTCTCTATCACCCTCATACTCTCTATCATCCTCATACTCTCTATCACCCTCATACTTACTGTCAACCTCATACTCTCTTTCACCCTCATACTCTCTATCACCATCATTCTCACTATAACCATCATAGACTCTATTATCACCATCATACTCTCTATCACCATCATACTCACTATAACCATCATACTCTCTATCACCATCATACTTACTATAACCATCATACTCACTATCACCATCATACCCTCTATCACCATCATACTCTCTATCACCATCATACTCACTATAACCATCATACTCACTATCACCATCATACTCTCTATAACCATCATACTCACTATCACCATCATACTCTCTATCACCATCATACTCACTATCACCATCATACTCTCTATCATCATCATACTCACTATAGCCATCATACTCACTATCGCCATCATACTCACTATAACCATCATACTCTCTATAACCATCATACTCTCTATAACCATCATACCCTCTATCACCATCATACTCTCTATAACCATCATACTCACTATCACCATCATACTCACTATAACCATCATACTCTCTATAACCATCATACTCTATATCACCATCATACTCTCTATAACCATCATACTCTCTATAACCATCATACCCTCTATCACCATCATACTCTCTATCACCCTCATACTCACTATCACTACCATACTCACATAATGTTATACTCATCACAATACCTTGTTAGGATAATCAAGTCTCGTAGATTACGGTGGCAGGACATGCAGCATGAATGGGAGATTCTAGAACATTGTTCAGAGTACTGACTGGTAAACCCAATGGAAAGAGTCCAGTAGGCAGACCTAGACACTGATGGGAGGATAACATTAGAATAAACCAGAAGGAGATAGGGTGTAGTTAGGTGGACTGGATAGAGTTATCTCAAAATAGTGCCATATTGTTGTAAATCTTTAGTATTAGATATAGGTTTTTATTGGGGGATATATTTCGCCATACTAACTCAAACGGGTAATGAAATGCGGTGTGGAAAACAAGATCTAGTTTATTGCCTTACCACAGTCAAAGTAGAGTTCGCGCTGACCTTGACACAAATGGGGCGCAGTTCAACCTAGTGAGGTACATGTACTTCGCGTGAAAACAATGGACGCAGTCTGTTTATATTGTAAGTGGGAAGACATAATAACCCTTTAGAAGGTACCGCAAGATACCTAAACCGTTTGGTACTCCCTTCCCTAAAATGTTTTAAATTTGTATCCAATTTTGTATTTTTTTTAAAAATTGTATTATTTTCATTTGTAAATCTAAAAATGTACAAGAATTCCCACAAACGAAAACTTAATATTGACTAGTAGTTGTCTGTATAAACAAGGAATAAAAAAATATTGACAGAGAAATTAAAATTAAGTAGCATTTAATAGCTAAGGGGAAGGGAAAATTGATTTAAAAAAAACTTCCCCCTACCCAGGGCACAACGTGACGTATATCAGTGGAGGAAATGGCGTTATAGAATTCAATGGATCAGACCCACTTATAGCTGTACTACGTAACTACACTCCAGAATAGAGACACTTTCCCCTACTCCAATGCGTTTTGAAATGGCACGGATGCGCAGTCAAGAGTTCCCAACAGTTCTTGTAACCAGTCTTGTTTGTTGCAACGTTTAGCTTTTTGCGTTCAATTTAGATATTGACAAGAATGAGTCCAGGGTACATTCCCAGTGTATGAATTGATACTATGTTTAAACATATATTCTCAAACACTCTTTTAGGATTTGAAAAGGTATAATGTGCGAGAAAATATGGTATGTAGGCCTATGTTAAGGGCTGTTATTTTAATTTCATCTTTCATGGTAGCTTGAATAATAATAGTATGGTGATTGGTTTATTATTGTGTGACTTAAATATGTTTCGTGCCACGATTCTTACTACCCTTACTGGCTACGCACCATTTTACACCAATGGGGTAGGGATTAGGAAGTTAGAATTGAGAATAGACTCACCTCAATATAGGCCCACCAATGTTTTATTTTTGACATTAAATCGCTGGGTTGGCACGTCTTTGAAAATAATTTTCCCTGTAGAGGATTGGGGTGAGGGACAATGGTGGTGGAACCTATAGGGGAAGGGGGGTATTACCTCCCCCGGAAAGAATGTATCCTCCCCTAGAATTATTCCACAGCTTCTATAAGCATAACATTTTCTAAACTATTCCAGGGAAGGACTACTTCAATTAGTAACTAGAGGGTTATTTAAGCACCACATCTTAGTACCAGTTCAGGCTATACGCCTATGTACTAGTTACGGTAATGGTTTTAGGGATTAGGAAGGTAATATTTATAGGAAGTGTCCCCGAATTTGCGTGGAGGGAGAGTGGAAACAATTTTGTAAATACCACCCTAAGTTTACCCAACCGAGATTCAAATCAGTCATCGGTAGTCTAGTCTACTGCGAGAGTAGTGCCTTAGACCATGCGGCCACCAAATCGGGTTTCTAGAGGTATTTAATTTCCAAAATATATTTTCTGACAAAACCCACTCTAAATAGCTTCTAGAAGAATCCAAATTTCAAAGATTTGCTGGAGAGTGTCGGGAGAGTTGGGGAGTAGGGTGGACTTCCCTTTGGTTTCTAGAGCAAGCCCCTCAAAATCACCCCCCCCCTAACCCACACTACACAAAATAAGATTCCATACCCACTAGGGGGACGAACAGTTCTACCATTCTTACCTTTGACAATTTAATAAACTCATGGTCCAACGCGCTACTCTCACAGTAGACTAGACTGCCGGTGACGTGAAGACCTAGGTTCGAATCACGATCAGGTGTATTAAGGGTGGTTTTTCCTGAGTGGTTTTACACTTTCTCTCCACGCAAATGTGGGTGCATGTTCTCTAAATATAACGTTATATATAAACCGAACGCGGTGTTTAAAAACATTTAATAAAACCCGTACAGATGATAGCGTGGACAAAGACGTCAGTCTCATTTTGTTTGGCTTGTCCTGTGACTTGAAAGGGGCAAGGCTTGAATCTTTATATCTTTACACTGGACAAAGATTAATTTAGTTTTTTTTAAATGGCTTACTGTTTCGAGGAAGGGAACTAAAACCTTGTCACGTTAAAAAGGCAACGTCCTCTGTTGACCCCCAAAGGCTAAAACCAATCGAGAGTGATTGGTAAGTCTGTCGGGTACGTTTCAGGGGTTAAAAAACGTTTTGCGTGAGGATTCGCTAAGGATTTGGTGGATATATAGTAGGATTGTGGTTGCTCGATATTGGTTAATTTGAACCCTCTATGATTCCCCATGAAATTTCTATTTAAATCAATGGTAAAAAATAATAGCATTTAATTAAGAAGAAAGTGTTTAGATAATTCTAAGTCTATAGGATACATTGTTAATTTTTGAGTTATTTTTATTTTGTTTATTAATCACCCTATATACCGAAAATGTCAAATAAAGTTTTCTAAAACATTGGCTGTGTTGGCTCAGATCATCGCTTGGAAGGAGTAATATTTAATGTCGCGCGTCTTCAATGATTTGATTCTGCGATTTTTGTATGTTAATTTTTCCAAGTTTTTATAATTAGTGCTTAAATATTTCTAGGTTTTTTCCCTGTGTATATGGGCCAAAATTATGTACAAATGTTTTATATATTATAGATAAGATATGTGTTTATATGTAGCATATTTTGTGGGTTTTGTTTACCAGCTACTTAGACTCATAAAAATTGTTAAATCAAATTTTGGATATTTTGAATTTTCTTTAGATATCCCTTGAAGTTTGAATTAAAAACGTTTTCTATATTAGAAAAAAAAAGCTGTTATTTGCACTGGACTTGATGGAGGATGTTAACGGAATCTTAACCTAAACAGTGGATTCGTACATTTTCTGAAAGCAAAAATATTCCACTGGAAAAAGTTCACTCCCCCTTCCTTAAATAAAACAGCTCCCACTCCCCCCTTACCCTGGAATAAATTACCCCTTGGAATAAAATTTGCCCCCCTCCTCCTATATATTTAGTTCTTTCCCTATGAATATTCTTTAGTATGATGAGATTAAAATCAAAATCGCTTCGGGAGGCGCCCAAATTTTCACATCACTCTCATGTTAGACTGGATGCCGGTGATTAGGATATTGGGGTTCGATACCCTGTTGGATGTAGTGAAGCTGATTTTCTTTAAATTATTTCACATTATCTCTCCACGCAAATGTGGTTAAATTTCCTATAAATTAGCGTAATTAATGTATGCCGATAGCCAGAGCAGATATGTTGTGGCAGGGGGCGTTTAGGGGGGAAAATATGCATACCTATATATATATATATATATATATATAAAAACACCGCGTCTTACTACCCATTTGGATTATATGCTGAAGCATATTGAACGGCCAAACTATCTATCATCGTGACTATTATTAAAACAAGTGACTCTCATGGAATCATGTGCGTAATTTGATAGCAGTTCAGTTTCGGTGATGTTAAGTACAGACGCATGCGCAGAAGAGATACAAGTTGTCTTCTATTATCAGCTTGAATGGTAATTTCCTTGCCTTTCAAACAAATAGGAAATCAACAGATAAATTTGTTTTTGAAAATTTGTTTGGAGGAAGTGGTTTTAATTAAATTTATTTCCTAGATAAGATCATAATTTTTTTTAAAGTATGACAATTTGTAACAAAATATACATAAAAACTTTTAATTTTATACAAACACGAAATAATTTCTGTAAGGAATTTTATTTTTGTTTGTCTCATCAATTATTCTCAAAACAATGACCCTGTGAATAAGCGTCGTATATTTCGTGATATTTTTCATCATTATTTTGATACAAGTTTCTCTATTGAATTAGGTATGAAAACATCGTCTGTGGGTAGGGGACAAAAGCCACTTTCCCAACCAATAAGCATCGAAGTGTTTTATTTGCTCAATCAATTGTCGCTTCAGACAGAATGAAGTGAGATTTCTTAGAATCGACCCAGAACTGTTTACTTTTGTCATATTTCCTTATTTGAGCTCAAAACCTGTGTTGATGAACTAAAGAAATGTGACACTTTTTTCTTGTCACTTTTGGGGACAGCCATTTCAAAATCACTGATGACACGGTAGTTTTTGTCATTTTAACCGAATACACCTTAAAGTTATGGTTTTTTATGTTCGTGTCACTGGATAGTGTCAACTAAATCTATGAAATGTAGCCATGTATATGATGAAAGTGATGGAATACGTTACATGAAAGTAGGGAACCAGCTCAAGCACTGTTGGAGACACGAGTAAGAGTGAGACAGAAATACCCGTCACTGGTTATAATACTGTGCATTGTTGACAGATTTTACATTTAAGATAATTCGACAATTAAAAATGCACTGCACTATTTTAACAAACGTAAGATAAAGTATAAATAATGATTCAATGATTTCAGATTTTTCCATTTAATTAATTATAAAAGGGGGTTAGGGGGGAGTCAAACTTGCTATTATATTTTATGTCGTACTATTGGTAAGGTAAAGTAATTAATGAATGGGGCTAAAATTTAATATAACTTGACAGTCATATGGGGTGTATAGAATGAAATATTTATACTATTAATATTGTTGCTATAATTAATACTATAAAATCAAATATTTACAATATTATAAATAGTATTATAAATTTGTCTTTGTGTACACTTCATATGAATGTCCATAGTTATGTCAAATTTCAGCCCCATACATTAATTACTTTACCTTAATAATGGTAGGCAGAAATCATAAAATATCGACTCTGACCCCTTCAAACTCATGATTTGAAATAATTGAATCACTATTTATATGTTACAATTATACACTTGTAAAAAATGTGGAGTAATTGTTTTTACTGTCGTAACGTCTTATCAACTTAATTTAAATATATTCATTATTACTATTATTATTATTATTATTATTATTATTATTATTATTATTATTATTATTATTATTAGCACCGCGTCTTACTACCCGTTCGGGCTATACGCACTTACGCTAATGTGTAATGGTAGGGTGATTGTGAGATGAAATGGAGGACCTACAGTTTGACGTGGGATCCGAACCACGGTGGAGGCTTGGCATTCCACACATTCACAAGTTGTAATTAACACACGTTTTGTCGGAGGTGAAAGAAGGGTTTGGCAATCATATAAATCTGTGCCGGGACTGAGGATTGAACCCCGAAACCCCAGGTCTAGATATAACATTAATCAAAATCGTTAGAGTGAGTTAAGAGATTTTTTTTGTCCTTCACTAAGCTACCCTTAATTTTAGGGTATGATATCTAATTACAAAAATCCTTCGGGGTGGGGGGACCTTATTTAAACCCTAGATACCAAGTTTTAGTCAAATCGGGAAAATAGTTTAGGCTTTAGCCCAAAGTTCAGTTATACAGACAGACAGCTTTGTGAAAACCACTTTTTCAGTTGCAACGGGTAATGAAACGTCTCTCCGAGGTGTCGAGAGAAAGAAAAAATGCTATATAGACCAAATTTTCCAAAGTCTATTTATGTAATTTTTTTTAAATTTTCCCTTTTTGTTTTATTTTGACCACCGTAGCTAAGTTTTTTTTAAAAAAAACTATTAAAATGTATGCATTTGATACTTTATAGCTACTAATGAGTCTAGAATACTGCGTATTCTTTTAGAAGACATTAAAGATCCATCTATATATCCACAAGGTGAAGCAATATTCCCTTTGACAATAATATCCAAAGTCTTATACAACCGATATTTATTGTTTTTATTAAATGAAAACTTATTCACCACGGATGGGCCCCAAAATATCAAATTTTAAAAATATTCAAAACGGAAGCCGCAATTTAATAAAGCGATTTCTTGAGTTAAAAAAATATTAGTAAAAGCATTTACTTGGAGTATTATCATGCCAAAGTTTACAAATTATCAAAAGTGAAGTCAAAAGCTATACATAATTTACTTTATTTCGTGAATGTATGACTACTCTTTTGTTTTGGCACCTCGTCTTACTATCTGTTCGGGTTTTATGCTTATGTACTATTTACGGTAATGGTTTTAAGGATTAGAAAGAATATAATAAATTACCCGGCTCAAGGCCGTAGTCGAGGGTGGGTTTTGGGGGTTCAAACCCACCCTCCAAAATTTTATGACAAAGTATATGTGGCTTAATTTATGGTTCAAACAATATCAAAATTAAGGCACAAGACAAATTAGGGGGTTGTGTTACTATAAAAACACTTCTGGTAGCTTCTAGAGGTGTTTAATATCCAGAATGTTTCCTTGCCTTCAGCAGTAAGGGGGTTGTGTAAAACACTTTAGATAGCTTATAGAGTTGCTTAATATTTATAACTTTTTCTAGCTCCCGGCAATTGGGGAATGGGCCCACCAACCCCCCGTTCCCCCTCCCCGAAATTATTGGCTGGTTACGGCCTTGACCTGGCTAATATTATTTAATATATACGAGGACGCTATATTATATATAATAATGGCTTTGAGTTTTCCTATATCATAAATATTAATGATATAGTAAAAAATATTATTACAATCATATTCAGATAAGAAGAAAAATACATGTTTATATTTTCTAAATCCCCTTCCTATGAGATTTGAAACTGTACCAGAAAACTACAGACCTAATAATAAATGTCGGTAGATTAAACCTAGCTTGGTTCCAATCCCTCCTTTCCTAGTAAAGGCTTTGTTTTCATTCCGATGAAACCTGTTTGTAGCAATATTGACCTTAGAATTTCAATATCCCCAGCTTAGGTCACTGGAGGACATTGCCACTACAAATACCCTCAGGGTTACACTTTATTGTGTACAACTTATGGTACTCTTACAAGGAGCCAATGGTCTACAAGCTATTACTTGTCATTCAAGGCTCCTTTCATTCATTAAAACACCGCCTTTTTATTTTCTCGTCTAGAGAAATAATTATTGTATCCATAAACATTTTCAACTTCTAGGTTATGATGGATGGATATGGCTTCACGTTTTATGTTATGAACTGAAAAAAAAAGCAGATCTTAGAATTCTGCTTGCCCCTGTATCTATGCCTACATCCGAAATTGTTAAGAGAGATTTAATTGATATTTGAATGCTTTATAGTCATACCTTGAGACAAAATCGGGATTTTAATTCTAATAATAACTAAAGGAAGTTTACTGAAGACATGTGTTTGAAAATTTGAAATTTTCTGAAAGTAGCTGTAATGATTTTCCTCAAAATGAATATCTGGGGAGTATTTTACATTATAAATAATACCATTTACTTTTTTATTATGAGGTGTTTACTGATAATTTTTGAAAATGTTCCAAACTATAGTATACTATATAAAAAAGTACAATCTTCAACAACCTTAATATATTACTTATTTAAATTGGTCCACAATTATTATATATTCTTATTTAAATTCTTCACTAATCCTAATATAGGTACTTGCTATTTATATTTTTCAACAATCCTAGCTTGATTTTTTTTAAAGTCTTTAACAAGCCTAATATTGTACTTATATTCGCCATCAATCCTAATTTTATTTTATTTTCTCTTCAACAATCCTTATATAGTTCTTATTTATATTCTTGAACAATTCTAATATTTTACTTACGGTAATTATATTCTTCAACAATCCTAATATATTTAGTTATATTATTCAACAAACTTAACAAATTACTTATTTATAATTTTCGGTTTAGTCATTATGAACACAAATGTTCCGTTATTCATTTATCGACACTGGAGTTGAGGACTCTCAAATACAAATATATTAAATTAAAACGTTTTAAAAGTTAATTTAATTTAATTCAGGTCAAAAGTTATTACATCAACTTTCATGTATTCATAAGTAAAGCCATATGTTTGTATTTTCTGAAGGTTTCTTTAAAAAAAATCCTATTGTACAAATTTGACACACACTTTAATATTCAATTTAAAAAAAAGTTCCTAGAGGCACCCAACGATTGAAAAAAATATATTACCACCAAAAAATGATATTAATTTTGTGATAGGCGACAACCATTGCTCAAGGTATTTATTTATTAGATTTTTTTGCCTTTTGTTTTGTCCAAATTGAGTCTTCCACTGTGTCTTATTAGAAGCTTCCTTTTTTACATCCTGAAACTTAATCTTCTTTCCTTGTTTGAGGTCATCCATTAGTTCCTGGTTCCATTCTATCTAGCATTTTATGACGTCACTTAATAAACAATTTCTTCTCATGATGTGTGTGACCCATCTATTTAGCCTTTATTCAAAGAATCAGCTGGAGAATGCGTTTCTTTACATAGACTCTTCTTAGAACGTATTGAATTGACACCAAATCGGTCCACATTTTCCTCTCTATTAGTTGCCAGGACCACATCTCGCTCAGCTTTCCAAATAACCCAAGGTATGGGATCACACTAATTGGTGGTGACTGGCGCATTTTCTAAGACCACACGAAAGTTGTTTTTCTATTTACTCGGTCTTCTTCTCGTTGATGTATCACTTTTTAAATACCCGTCTCACCCCACAGATAACACCTAACTTAGGTAGATAATACAGATAGAACTAGACGTCTTAAGAGCCCGTCTCACCCCACAGATAACACCTTAGGTAGGTAATACAGCTCGAACCAGACGTCTTAAGAGCCCATCTCACCCCACAGATAACACCTTAGGTAGGTAATACAGCTCGAACCAGACGCCTTAAGAGCCCGTCTCACCCCACAGATAACACCTTAGGTAGGTAATACAGCTAGAACCAGACGTCTTAAGAGCCCATCTCACCCCACAGATAACACCTTAGGTAGGTAATACAGCTAGAACCAGACGTCTTAAGAGCCCATCTCACCCCACAGATAACACCTTAGGTAGGTAATACAGTTAGAACCAGACGTCTCAAGAGCCCATCTCACCCCACAGATAACACCTTACGTAGGTAATACAGCTCGAACTTGACGTCTTAAGAGCCCGTCTCACCCCACATATAACACCTAACTCAAGTCGGTAATCCAGCTGTAGCCAGACGTCTTAAGAGCCCGTTTCACCCCACTGATAACACCTAACTTAGGTAGGCAATACAGCTTGAACCAAACGTCTTAAGAGCCCTTATCACCCCCCAGATAACACCTAACTTAGGCAGGTAATACAGCTAGAACCAGACGTCTTAATAGCCCGTCTCACCCCACAGATAACACCTAACTTAGGTAGGTAATCCAGCTGTAACCAGACGTCTTAAGAGCCCGTCTAACCCCACAGATAACACCTAACTTAGGTAGATAATACAGCTCAAACCAGACGTCTTAAAAGCCCGTCTCACCCCACAAATAGCACCTAACTTAGGTACGTAATACAGCTAGAACCAGACGTCTTAAGAGACCGTCTCACTCCACAGATAACACCTAACTTAGGTAGGTAATACAGCTAGAACTAGACGTCTTAAGAGCCCGTCTCATCCCACAGATAAAACCCAACATAGGTAGGTAATCCAGCTGTAACCAGATGTCTTAAGAGCCCGTCTCACACCACAAATAACACCCAACTTAGGTAGGTAATCCAGCTTTAACCAGACGTCTTAAGAGCCCGTCTAACCCCACAGATAACACCTAACTTAGGTAATACATCTAGAACCAGACGTCTTAAGAGCCCGTCTCACCCCACAGATAACACCTAACTTAGGTAGGTAATACAGCTAGAAACCAGACGTCTTAAGAACCCGTCTCATCCCACAGATAAAACTCAACTTAGGTAGGTAATCCAGCTGTAACCAGACATCTTAAGAGCCCGTCTAACCTCACAGATAACACCTAGCTTAGGTAATACAGCTAGAACCAGCCGTCTTAAGAGCCCGTCTCACCCCACAGATAACACCTAGCTTAGGTAGGTAATAAAGCTCAAACCAGACGTCTTAAAAGCCCGTCTCACCCCACAGATAACACCTAACTTAGGTACGTAATACAGCTAGAACCAGACGTCTTAAGAGACCGTCTCACTCCACAGATAACACCTAACTTAGGTAGGTAATACAGCTAGAACCAGACGTCTTAAGAACCCGTCTCATCCCACAGATAAAACCCAACTTAGGTAGGTAATCCAGCTGTAACCAGACGTCTTAAGAGCCCGTCTCACACCACAAATAACACCCAACTTAGGTAGGTAATCCAGCTGTAACCAGACGTCTTAAGAGCCCGTCTAACCCCACAGATAACACCTAACTTAGATAATACAGCTAGAACTAGACGTCTTAAGAGCCCGTCTCACCCCACAAATAACACCTAACTTAGGTACTTAATACAGCTAGAACCAGACGTCTTAAGAGCTCGTCTCACCCCACAGATAACACTTAACCTAGGTAGGTAATACAGTTATAACCAGACGTCTTAAGAGCCCGTCTCACCTCACAGATAACACCTAACTTAGGTAGGTAATACAGCTGTAACCAGACATCGTATTGCAGTGTAGTTTTTATCCTTTTCTTCGATAAAAGTGCAAAATGACATCAGTGAGACAGTTTTAGCTTATGTAAAGTATCCTGTCATTTCCATGTGAGAATTTATGCAATACTTTTTTTTAATGTTAAAGTTTATACCTAAGATATGAATTTTAATCAAAATCATTTAAGTAGATTTTGAGAAAGATTTATTTTTATTTTCTCTTCTTGTGTTTAAGTACTAGTACGCTATCCAATATTTTGGGGTTGGATGCATTATTTCAAATATCCTTTTGAGGAAACTAATTAAAACCCTGGATACCAAGTTTTACCCTAATTAGTAAATTTATTTCAGTTCTAGGCCCAGTAATAGACGCCAAAGCGAAAACCCCTTATTTGATTTCAGGCTGTCAAGAAACGTCCACACCAATCCAATTCTCGAATGGTTGACCTGGTGGTCTAGGGGTAAGGTGTCAAACTCCTGTGCTGGGAGTCCGGAGTTCAATGCTCGGTCCCGGCACAGATTTATCTGATAGCCAAACCCTTCCTTCAACTCTTACAAGATGGGTATTAATCACAACTTGTGAATGTGGGGAATGCCAGGCCTCCACCGTGGTTCGGATCCCACGTTAAACTGTAGGTCCTTCATTTCATCTCACAATCACCCTACCATTACACATTAGCGTTTCTAGTTAGAGAGTAAACTCTTTCAATAGGCAAAATAGTCAATGACAGGGAGAATGGAATTCAAATTCAGGCTGGATGTACTCAGGTTGGTTTTCCTTTCCACCTCCACACAAATGGGGGTATAGTTCCTCTAAATTAACCTACTTTTTTATTTAGCCATTAACGTAATTAGTTCATAAGCGTACAATTCTAACGGTTACTTGGTGCTAAAAAACAAACTTCATTGGCAATCATTTTTAATACTTTTAATAAATTGTATTTTTGGTTGGTTGACTCTTTCAAATTTTACTGCCAATATAAAAGTTTATTATTCTCTCAAACCTATATTATAAAATATGCAAGCACAGGGACTTTCACAAAACCAAATTTGAATCATTAGTTATTTGACATTTTCCACCGAAGCTTTCCTTCTAATTTTATCCTGGGATACTGTGCCACATTTTCAGTGAGCGCGGGCTGCTAGTTGGACCATCAGATGTAATATGTTAGTTGGACCATCAGATGTAATATGTTATTTACAGAATTAGCATAGGTGTAGGGGGTCTATAAAGGTTTGATAGCTACTGTTTTAGAGGCAGCTATGTTCAAATATGTTTTGGGGGCGAATTCTCAAGACTAGCTAGGCTGGATGAGGGTCTTTGCCACCCAAATCTCCCCCTTAAATTATTCAAGCAAAGCACACCTATTAATTTTCCCATACACCATCAATGTTAACCACACAACTTATTTTAATCAAGATTTTCAACTAACAATAACAAAGTAAAAATATACACCTTTATACATAGATTCATGTTTGTACTGTCAGAACAATAGTAAGTTTCACTATAGCAACTAAAAAGACCTTAAACATATTATTCTATGGGAAATAAACATATTCAATTGTTGTTATAAATTGACCAAAACCTAAACTTCTAGTGCTATCTAAATTAGTGAACTGTGGTGTTAAATCTTTTTGATAAAATTTGAATAAATTATCACTTTATATTTCTAAAATTGTGGTTTAGGTCTGGTGCATGTTTCCCTTTAACCATCGAGCAGGCGCACTGGGGTTTAAAGTACCTCAATCTTATATTTGTTGGTGTGGTAATACTTTCCAGAGCCCAAAGAGCATGCTAATTTCTATTATTTCAGTGTGAGCTTGACTGTCTGCTATCAGTTATAATTAAATGAATATAGTTATTATCATCTGTAAATTGAAACTATTTAAAGCAAACTCACTGTTGAGGCATTAAATACCCTATGCACCTGCTCAAGTAACACAAGTTTTAATATTTATAAAATAGGTTTTTGAACAAATTATTTCAATTATTAGTTTATCACAGTCTATTAGTTGCACCTTTTGTTTTTTGTTAGCCTATTGAAGCAAGGGCCATGAGGTTGAGGTTATAAAACTATTATTATTATCACCACATCTTACTATCTGTTCGGGTTATATGCACTTACGCTAATGTGTAAAGGTAGGATGTGATTAATACACGTCTTGTCAGAGGTGAAGGAAAGGTTTGGCAATCATATAAATCTATGCCGGGACCGAGGATTTAACCCCGGACCCCCAGCACGGATCAGGAAATTGTCAGCTTAGTATAAACTGTTAGAAAAAATTAATTATTTGGTGTATCTGGGCAGAATGTTCTGTAAAGATGTAAGGACTGATGGGGAAATCGACAGATGGGTGAATGCTTCTAGGAGAGTAGTTAGATGTGTGTATGGACTATTGCTAAGAATGAAGTAGTATCGACAGAGGCAAAGATGGCTATATATAAAAGTGTGTTAACGCCAACGTTGTTTTATGGATGTGAAGCGTGGGTTTCTCAGAACAAACCCCAAAGCAAGGTGAATGCGGGTGAAATGAGATATCTAATAAATGTATGTGAAAAAACTTGTATGGACAGAGTCAGTAATGAATGGGTGCTGAAAGAGTGCGGTTTGAAAGGGAATAAAATAGGTCAATGAGAAAAAAAGTCTTACGTTGGTTTGAGCATGTTGAGAGAATGAGTGTGGATTGAATGATGAGACAAATATATGATAGAAGAGTGTATGGATGAAAAAGAAATTGTAGGCCATGCAAGACATGCATAAAATACTGTAGACAAATTAGTGAAAAAAAGAAACATTTAGAATTTTAAGAATAAAAGAGCATGTAAGACTCATATGGAGAAAGTTAGTAAGCATGGATTATGTATGGAGTTGTTTTTTGAGCTATATGCACAGTTTCTTGCTTACCCTGAAAGGGAACAGCGTTATTAGGTGTGTATGTATGCATATTTTAGTGAATGTTACAAGGAAATACTTCTCTTTTAGCAACACGTCTTACTACCTGTTTGGGTTATACTCTTAAGAAAGACATGAGATACATTTTTTAAAGACTTGTTTTGGTTTTTATAATGGAAATAGTCCATCTATTGATACATGAATTTAAGCTTATATCAAAATGTCTTTTTATCATAGATTCTTGCCTTAGTCATTTTAGGGAGTGAAGGAAAGAGTATATATATATAAAGGAAAAATTTAAACTCAATCACATCATGTATATGGATTTCTGTATATGAAAAAAAGTGCCTTTATACTAATTAATGGTCATATTTGAATGTTGATATGCTTTAAATGAATTAGTTAATACTTTCTTTTTCACATTTAATAAATATTTTTTGGTTTTCTTATATTAATTACTATAATGTTACTATTTTATTATTTTGGCATTGTGTCTTACTACTCATTTGGGTTATATGCATAAGTACTAATTACACCAATGGATTAGGAATCGGGAAGGTTGAAATTAGAGGAAGTGAACCCGCATTTGCATGGAGGGAGAGTGGAAAACCATTTAGGCAAAACCACCCCCAATTCACCTGACTGAGATTCAAACCTCGATCTACCCATCCTAGGCCATCTAGCTGCACATGAAACTGGAACGTTAGCCAACTATGCCATTGAGGCTTTTTTTCTTTCTAAATACTGTTATACTGACAGTATTGATAGTACATTAGTCCCTTATTTTGGGTTATTACTTATGAACCGTAAAGAATATTGATTTATTTTATAAGTTTTTGTGCTTCAATCACAGAACATTAAAACCATAATCAAATATAGTGGAGAAATTCTAAAAATAAAACCTATCTATTAAAGTGTAAAGAGAGTAATAAATAACCTAGGAAAAATGCTTTCATAATATACCTTAACCAACCTCCAACCTCTCATGCCACGAACTAATATTCTGCCCTCTGATAACCTCTTAATAATAAATGTATCCATGGTTAAATAATATAACATGTTTTATACCTAATTATTGGACAGCAATATTTAAATACTTATAAAAATAAAGGTGGTTATATTACACTTTCAAAAATGCCAAAGGTAGATTAAGCCTCGCCCGCTTTGGTGGTCGAATGATTTAAGGCGTCACCCTCCTTTCAAACAAATTCGGGCACTTTTCCTTTAAAACTAACACTTCCTCATCCTTAACACATTAGCGTAAATAGTACAAAGATGTTTAGCCTACATGGGTATTATATATATATATATATATATCTCAACATTTTCTCATTCTCTGCATTCTTAAGGGCCATAAGAGATCTACTCCTCAAAATCAGATCGTTGTGTAAACAAAGGCCTGATAAATGGTCCATTCTCTGTAGAAGTTGGATCAACTTTTTAACTTTACAAGGACAATTGTTACAGAGCATTACAGAGAATAAAAAAAATGTAGATTAATATATGAACAATGTACAAATCAAAATTAACATATCAGAATAAAGGAGACTGTTGGTATTTTATAAACATATCGTATTTTGATTGTTTTGATTTACTTACCTTAATGTATAATTACTAGAAAATTTCAATATATATGATAAACTAAAAACATTAAAAAAAATTAATTTTTTAAAATGTTTATTGTGTTTATTATTTATTTATTTAAGGTATTCAATGTGCACTTTCTGAAAGATTGATTATATTAGTACACGAGAATTTCTATGAGTGCAAAAAGAGCCTACCTATTTTTCCAATAAAAGTATTGTCCCATATCTTCCGGGGTTATATTACATGCCAAAATTGACATACCGACGGCCTCTGAAGGAAGCTGTGCTATGAATTTTTATCGCTCAAGAAAAATCCACTAGCACTGAATCCTGAGGTGAACTCTTTACCACAAGACCACCACCGAGGTTGATTTGTGTTTATTAATTTGAATGAAATTGTTTTATTTCAAGAAGCTAGATGGAACAAAATATTATATTTTCCCATTAATTGTCATGATATGTGATCAAAGATACTAAGTTTGTGCAGCAAATTAAATATTATAACCACTTTAAGTTCATTGAGGGCTTAATGGTTATATTTTGAAATCTAGTGATTTGTTATGTGTTATGCTATAAGCTAGTAACTTAATCCATTTCTGTTTGTTTTTCACAATATTAATAATAATCCTGAGATAGGTCTTGAATGCCACCCATTGGTACAATAAATTATCATTTAATGGCAAAATGCAGACATCTTTTAAGAGTCAAAAGATTTTTGGTGAAAAATATTTCTCAAATAAGAAAAACATAAAATTATAAATATATATTAAATATAAATATGAACATAATTCTGAAACATTATGGCATATTTATTTAATTTTTTTTTAATGTTCAACAAGATTCACTTTGCATAGATTACTAACATTTACAATGCTTTCGAGAATTAATTATTGTTATAAATAATAAATATTTAAATTCACCCTTTAGCCCTAAAAAACTTATCAAATAGTCTACCACCAACTAAGCCTTAGCTTAATGAAATAAAATTAAACATTGTAGAATCCAATTTATAAGTATTTTCTTGAAAAAAGTTTTTAAGAATCTATCACAAACAGGTCAGTAGATAAACACCTTTATGTCACTTTCAACCATGTTTAGAAAGCTACACATGTGTAGAGAAAATATACAATAAAAAAAAAGATAACAAAAAACATGCAAACCTGGCATAGTTCAAGAACCGTGAAAAAAATTACTGTAGGCCTACACAAGTTTTTACAATGAGGCTTACTAATGTATGTATATTATTTGGGTTAAATCATTTATTTCTTGAATCAAAATATTAAATCCAAATTTGAATTGCTAAATCTTTAAAAACGTTCAATATAAGTTGAAGTGAAAGTATTTAAAATACAATTAAAAAAAAAGTTGTTAAAGGCTTGGTGCCACTGAAAAATAATTTGTTTTTCATGTCTAATACATCATGAACAATTATATAACACAATTTTGTCCTTTTTTTGTGAGTTTGTTATCCTCTCAACTACACAACTCTATGATTTACTTTACCAAGTGCTTAAAATTGTTATTTGAAGTCAAGTTCTTTGAGCTACTTTATTGGGATTTTTATCAATATTGAATCTCCCTAATAATATAAATAATATAAATTAAAGGGATTTGAGCATCCCATCCATAGCTAATTTATAGGTACATATGAGAGAAGTTATTTAATTTACTGGTACAATTTAATGCACAAAATCTATTTAAAAAAAACTAATTTTAACTAAGGAGCTATTTAACAAAACCTAGACAAAAAGCATGATGTTTTATGGTCAAATTTACATAACATTATACTAGACATTGTTAATGTTGTGACAGTGGTGTAGTTTTGTAATTTGTTTTGCACATTTAAGTTTGCATCCAGTTACATCCAAGATCATATAAGTAATATTCATTTATCACATTTTACACAGAGATAAAATCTGGCTAAAATCAACAAGTAAATGTGCCTTACTTAATAATCTACTGTATATTTTAACATACAAAACATTGAGATTTTCATAAATTCTTTTTCTTAACATTTTTCAAAAGAAAGCTTGAGACGATGTTCAAAATAATGCCATGTCACTCGCATATCCACTGGAGCTCGAATCAACCATTTTAACAACTTCTTAAGGTAAATGTCCATGAATCAATAAATGAAATATTAATATATTTAAAAAAAATACACATGTAAAGTACTTAAACTAACAAATATGATCATTTATGATGACCACCAATGTAATATACTGGGAATTCCTGTGAGACATATCCAAACATAAACATTTAAACATCAAAAGTATTTGAATTTTTTTTTATCACTATTTCTCTTTTCAGGTTATACACATAAATGAAGAGCTCGTTCCCAAAACCAGTTCAGAAATATTGAGGACGAATCAATTCCAAAAATGAGTAGTGATTACCTTGTTCCTTCAGGCAAGGAAATAAAACATTTAGAAAACAAGCTGTGTTCTCTTAAAACAAGTGGACTTTGTCAGCTACGAAACAAGTTCAGTCCTCTGTTCATGCATATAAGCCCGTTTTATACTAATTTTGAGAGTTTAACCCCACAAGATGGATGATTCAGACATGCCTACGAGTAAAAAATTTCTACAAAGATGTTTTAAGTGCTACATGTGTGGTAGATGAAGGTGATGTTGAAGTGTATAATGATAACTTTTGAGTATCCCCAATGATCTTTGCTGCTTTTTTTTTATGTTTTCACAGAAACAGGATTATGTAATATGTGTTATTTATTTAAATAAATCCATTTTTTTAGATTTGTGAGTAAAAATTACATTCTTCATTCCCAAATAAGAACATTCTAAATTTGGAGTCAAGATTCCATACTTTATCTTAATAATAATTTAGGTGATAAGTTTGAAAACAAGGTCAGTCCATGGGCTTAACTTGTTTTAGGCTAGACTGAAAAAATTAATCCTCAATACTGATACAAGTGAACTGGTTAGATTTTGTAGCAATGTTCGAAACAGATACATTTAGTCTTCGGAGTAATGGGAAACAAGTAGAAATTAAAAATTCAAAGCAGTTTGGTTGCTACCATTTTTTGGCTCTCCTGTAAATTTTAAAAAAATGGACTGAACTGATTTTGGGAACAAGCTTTTCAATTAATCATGTTGACAAAAATATGCATTAAAAAAAATTCCTTATACATGTTTATTTGTACATCAGATAGAAGAATATATTTATCAAAAGGCATAGGCACAATCTGTATCGCAGGCTAGTAATATTTCTTAATAGATATATTCTGAAGAATTTCAATTTCTCAATAGTTGATTACATATATATTTTATATATCTAAATAAGAGATTTGGACAAGGATTTATCTATTTGATAGATTAAACCATTTTAACATATTTAATAAGAAATTTGTTTCTAGTTATTGATAAATATCCAATAGGCTAAGGCCATAAACATATCCCAAGATGTTAATTTTTCTTTTTTAATTTTAAAATAAGTTGTTTATACTGAATATATTTTTAACATTGTTTTATATACACAAATTGTACATTTTTGTATTTTTTTCAATCAGCTTGGACATGGTTTTAGTTATCTGTAAGGCCTTTAAGATATAATTTAAATTGTACTAGATGTACTTGTTTTAGGTTTAATATTATAGAAGTAAAAACAAGAGAGGGCTTAGTAAAGAGGTATCTTTAGGTATGTTGTCTCTAAATTAGTAATTAGTCTCTGAAAATTAAATGAGTTATCTATAGAAACCCAGAATAAGTTAGAAAGAAAAAATAAGAAATATAATAGAACAAAACCAGATAGCATAAATAACAAAGCAACGCCAAAATGTAATTTATTAATATTTTTAATGCTGTGTTCAGGGCCGCCTTTAGCACAAGTGGGGCTCCCAGTTATCTTCCTCACAAAATAAATAAATAAACAAATTTTGTTTAATGTTATTACAGTAGCTTAAACCTATACACCAAATTTCAGCCATCTATGGTATTAGGAAATGCCCTAAAGAGAAAATGCATGTAACAATTAATGCTCTAATTAGTGTTTTTAAACATATAAGGGTTGGTTTCTTTCCAACCTTTCTTTCGATTTTCTTCCCTAACAAACTTTATTTGTGTAGAGATACAAAGAACAAACCATACCTAGGTTTGAATTAAATCAGTTAATGCATTCAAAAGATATCATGAGACGCACCCATCACCATCAGAGACAAACAAATTCAAATCAGTAGAGTTAAAACAAAGAACTTGCTTCACTCGTTCAATTAATCAAACCAAATAATTATGTTTTTATTTGTTTTTACACCGGAAATATTATCTAGATCGCCTATACAAAGTAGCAAGCAAAAATTTCCCACCCTCAAATTTTTTTGCCCCTTTTTCACCTAAGAAAGTGCGGGGGCCAACAAATCGTGTGGCCCTGTGCAACGGTGCTTGCAAATCCCTGAGGTCAGCCCTGGCTGTCTTGTTAAATATGCTAACAATTTAAAACTAGTTTGACAAATAACTTAGTTTAGGATCCAAACAGATATAGGCTACGCATAAACTTTCTGACAATATTAATATCATATTATGTTAGGGAGATCATCCCTTTAACTTTTTCTTATCACCAATTCTTACTACCTGTCAGGTCATACACATCAAATTAACCAAATAAAATATTGGAAGAGAAGAGGTTTTATAAAACTAACATAATATTCTTGTAGTATCATTTGGTTGATGAAAAATAAGTATAAAGAAAACCTTTTGCTATTTATCAATAGAATTGATGTGCACTATCATGATTATCATAACTATTTTATTTAATATACATCGTTGAGATAAACCCCCTAACAGTAGCTTGTAATTCTCCATTTGTTTCTCCCACTTTTTTTAAAAATGCATTCTCTACTAAAGTGTCAATGAAAAATGAGATTAAATAATAGTGTAGTAAATTGGCAATTTCTTTTAGGACTCCCATCTATGCTCAGTGGCATAAATGTAATTTTCATAGTGGGGGCCAACTTGTGTTTGTCTTACTATTGGCTCATTTCCACCACAATTTTAAAGACATTTTGTTTGCGTGGGCATTAGCTTCCATCATATTCGACTCTAATTATGGCCTCAGAGCCAATCAAATTATGACGTGAATATCTCACAACAAAATTGTGTTAAACATTTCTTATAATTACTGCAAGTTTTGAGGTATTATGGTTAAAATGACCCCAAATTTGTTTTACAAATTGAAATAAATAATATTTAAAACAAAATTTGTCTTTAAGATTAACATTGCATAACATAAAGTTCCACTGCACTGGCCAAGGGTTTAATTTAAACTATGAGTGCTGGAGGCTGAAGATAGGTTGAGAGACATTTGTGTTTCTTATCATTTCTCCAGGCTATTTTAGGTAGTTTATAAATTTGGTCCCTGTATTGTTTGTCTAGGCTAGATAACTTTAAATCATTGGTAGAATATACTAGCACTAGAAGAAATAAATAGCTAAGCCTCTTTTATTATTTTTTTTAATCTAATTTTTTTCCATAAAGAAAGTTAAAACAATAAACCATTAACTCTTTCATTCCCTTCCGTGATCATTGAGTGTCTTTTTGCCTGAACATTCCCTGGCGCAGGTGTGAATCAACGTTTCAATGCAATAAATTATTGCAATGCCATCATCAATGAACCATTGTACTTTTAGCCAGTCTGAATACATCATATTGAAGCTGATAGATGGAGTCACCAGTTCAATGCTATATACTATGACCAAGAATAAAGCTGTATAAAACTAGTTAAAGATAGGGATGGCTGGCGTACTTTTGCAAGTGCAGCAATGAGCTTTTAAGTTCCTTATACCATATAGAGTAAGTAATATACATAATATAAAGTAACGAGACTTCAGAGAAGTACTATAGGAATGATAAGAATGGCTAAGAAGATAAATGAGAGTGATATTTAAAGAGGAGCCAGTGAAGGACAAGATAGAGAAGGTATGACTTTGATGGTACAGCCATATGAAGAGAATGGAGGAGGTAAGGATACAAAAGTAGATGTTGAATATTAAAGTGGGGAGCAGAAAGCCAACAGGAAGACCAAGGGACAGGTGGCTGATGGGAGTGTAGTGTTGAGGAGAAAGGAGAGGTGGTAGGGAGAGGGAAGAAGTGTTGGAGAGGCTCATGTTCCAATCAGACCTGGCCAGTGACTTGAAACTCTTTATGATGATGATGAAAGAATAAAAAGTATATAAATATACACAACAAAACAAAAAGAGAATTAGATAACGCCCTTTTGTTTTGATAGCTGTGCCCTTATACAGCAATGTCTTAAGTCGAATATTCAATGTGTTGTGGACCAAGACTACATCGAATAGTGATAAGCTAGGATAAAACGAAGGGTTCATTTCGATGTGCCGGGCTGCAATATTAAATAAACTTTATTTAGACTACCTGTTGTTGAGTCATAGATATTTTTCTTTATAAAATGGATTTCTGGTTATGGTAAAGTCAGGGAGTGAATCTTGACTGAATGTACTTAGGGAGATTTTTCCCTTAATGGTTTCCATTTTACTTTATTCAACCCTATCACATTAGTGTTAATATACAGATAGTTCTAAAGGGTAGTAAGAAGTGGTGAACAAAAACCTAGTTCTTTATTGTCTCCTATTATCCAATCTTTCTAAAGCCTACAATTAGGTATCTAAGATACAATTTCCTTTATTTAACCCACCCATAATTGTTGAAAATTGAAATGATTTTTACACCATGAATTTGTATACTGTGCAGGTTTAACTATGCTGTTTATGTGTTTGCAAGTGTTAAAGCAGCCAACTCAAGCTATGAATCATAATGCATGTTGGAGACTACAGTGAGCTAAATATAGCTATCTCACTTAACATGAAAGCTCAGATAAGGAGAGCTAAGTTAATTGAGATTGCATTTTACCTTTATTAAAAATATTTTATAATAATGAGATGAAAAAAAATGTTGAAGGAGTTAATAATATTGATAAGAAACATAAATCTAATAAACTTAATACAACCGAGAAAACAAAATTCAGAAAATTATTTTGTATTGTTTGTAGTTAATGTTTAATGTATGTTTTTAATGTTTTAGATAATTGTGTAAAAATTCTAATTTTATATCAACATAGATTTATATTTTTCAGCTCAATGGGAACAAAAAAAAACTAACTTGTTAACACTTAAGATGTTTTCTAGAACATAATATGTGCAAAAGTAGAAGAATGCTTGTATTAGTATTAAGCATTTACATATAATAACAGAGTTACTTCATTACCAGAAGGAATGGCTGTTTTAGTTTATTTTTATCAATTCTTAAACATGACTTTGGCAAACACCTTTGTTTTGTGGCATATTACACAAGTTTTTAAAAGTATTTTGCGTTTATTTCCCTTGTGGGCTTACTGAGCCTTGGACTAATGTATTGTACAGGATAAGGATGTTAAATTTTTAAGGAACTGAAATTACATTCACTTAAGATCATAGGGTAAACCACAGTGAAAATTACAATGTATAAAACTTCCCCTGGTGTATTCGGCTTTGAACTGCATCTCAACATTCTGGGTTAAAGTCGAGCAAGCTAGCCAAACAAATTAGTAATGAGCTTTTCCTATCAGTAAAGACAATGGTATTAACCACTTAAATTAGAGGGAAAAGGTTTGGGAGAATATTTAAGAAGAAATGTACTAACATTTGTCTTGATGAAAGATTATTTAACCTGTTAAACAAATTTAACACATATAAATTACATTTCTATAAGCTATTAACTTACTACATAAGTATACAGATAAAATAAGATGTAAGGTTTTATAATTATTAGCTATATTAAAATGTACATCTAACACATTGAGTATTTAACATGCTTAAATGCATTTTTGTAATTTTTAAATGTTAAGTCAGGCTATGTATCAAATTGAATTTAGTATTAATACAAAGAAAAAAGCCAAGTGTATTGTTTGTTTCTTTCTTATATGTTGAGTATGGTATAAAAATGCATATTAAGGTTTTATTTGAAAAACTATTAGTTTTAAAGTTTGAGATCTTTTCAGATAAAAATTGTCTGTGATTGGAATGGCTACATAATGAAACTCCTTTTGAAATTATATAAAGTTGTTTTATGTCCTGTAAAGATAATTTTTATGTGTGTTAAGGTATTATCCTTCACATTAGTTTAAAATTTGTTAATGCTTTAAGCTAACATTGGTATTTTTTGTTATGTTTAAAAAGTTAGTAACCTTACAAAAAAAGACAAATATCACCACTCTTTGCAAAATTACATTAATTTGAAAATAAACAAAATGATTCACACTATGTTAAACTCTTACACTTCATAGTTTGGAAATTATTGTAAATTTTTCTGGAAATTCTGGTGAAATTTTTAAATTTCTGTGTATAATATCAGACTTTCCCGTTTATAGGTGGATTTCAATCATACTGGTGTGAATTGTGACCATAATACTCATGTTTTAATAGCCTCAAAGAGGTTCTTCTTAGGGCAAATAAGATACGGCCATCTATGTATTGTGTGATGCAATAATGGTTTAACCTATCACCAATGGCTGCTGCCATAACACTTGAGTATTGATTCCTCTATGGCAGTGGTTCTCAAACTGTGGTACACAAGCATACACGACAATACTAACATTTTCCCCTCAATTTGATGAACTTATTTGTGTATAGCAACACTAATGGCTTGTATACAACCAACACACCCGCTATTCAGACTCGCAACTATGCAATCACAAGCATACTCGTAATTACGCTTTCACTTGATACAAAATAGCCTATCTACAATGAAATGTCGTAAGATGTAATCTCAACCAATAGGAATTAAGACAGATTAACCATTGAATAAAATAATAAATATACCAGACAACCAATCATTGATGATACTGCGTTAATATTCTGATCCCAAATAACAAACTAACCAGAGATAGACCATTTACAATGCTTGTATTGATAGTAAAAAATAAATTTTGTATTAACTGAATCTTGACATAAATTTAGACTTAAAATTAAGTATGATTGAACCAAACATATCCTAGTTTGTTTCAAGCACGTAGCATCATACTTCTCACTGAATTTTTAGACTCGAATATTGTAACATCATTTTTATAAATAAATAACAGATACTTTCAAAAACAGTTGGAATGTTTTACTGCTTTATCATTCTGAGACATAACTCTATCAAAATGAAATTTTTAATAGTTCATTGGTATGCGACTGATCCGTAATACACATGAGTGGTACGCGAAAAAAAAAAGTTTGAGAACCACTGCTTTAGGATATTCAGTCTACTTAATATGACAAAACAATTTAACAAAATAAGTTTTAGCCAAACATTTATTCTTCTTACACTTGACTGTGATA
The DNA here is from genome assembly GCA_902151425.1 of Timema shepardi. Lineage (NCBI taxonomy): Eukaryota > Metazoa > Arthropoda > Insecta > Phasmatodea > Timematidae > Timema > Timema shepardi. Next base: position 81,739 of record CABFVX010001727.1, read on the forward strand.
AGCGCAGTCTTATTAAAAATAATTTTAGGTAATAAAATCACCCTTAATCCTGCTAAATAATAATATTCTATTCAAGTCTTCCTGGTGTTGACAGAAGATGCCAAATAAGTTAATTTCAGGTGCTTTGTCCGAATCACTAGTGGTACAGTAAAAAGGAAACTATGAGAACAAAACAATATAGGAGATATTTAGTCAATGATAACATCACAAAAACAAGAACTATTCTTCATGGCCATAACTTTGAACTTTATTTTAAGATTCCTAAAAATATATTATCTGGCTTACACATTTAACAATTTATTTTCATGAAAAGAACAAGAAAGAAACTTTTCTTCCAGATTTTACTAAAAATAAAATTGTTGTGTACCAACCTTTGTTTGATTTATCATTGTTTAGTGAGTCAAATGTGTAATACAATTATTTAGAGTGTGACAAAAATACCAGTGATGTGTTTAGTTAAACAACTAACTCTGCCAGTTAGAAGTGATATATTATAGTTTTCATCAATATAAGATAATACACTAGAATTCTTGTGTGGCTCTAAATGATTGTGTACATGTTTTGGTATAATTATTTGGGGAATGTTTAATAAATATGAGTTGAATAATAAATTTCCTTTGAATTGAATCTGCTAGTGAACTATTTTCCCACAAAACATGGTATGCATCACCAGATGATCTGACCCAGATTTTGGTGTAAGTCTAATATGCACCCATCCCTACTCACATGCATGGTGTGTGTCCTTTGATTACCCACTAAGATCACTACCCAAACTCTTTCTTCATCCTAAATAATGAAAATATTCATTATATATTTGAATACAACTCTTTTTTATTACTTCTTATTTACATACCTTACATACAACTTTAACTTTTCTCCCTGAGAAATCCATGCACATACAAAATAAATTAAATTTATTAATAACAAACATCTTACATGATTTTAAAGGAAAGAAAGAAGACACTTTAAATTAAATTAATTTATGCTAAAACTAGTTAAGTTTGTATAAAATAGGTATGTAGGGCTAAGCCTTGAATAACTTCTTTTTTCCAATCAAACAAACATTCGAAAATACACAGGCGTTTATAAATGGAAATGTTTAACACTTATCTATCCATCCCTCAAAAACCAATAAATATTAACTATTAATATATTTATTTTATGCTATTATATGTGTGTAGTACTGATTTATTTGATACACATTAATGCTTCTTAATTTACCACAATTAATAAACAATGGTATGGAATGAGCAGATAGCAGCGAATGTGCTAAAGGAAGAATATAAAGGAGGGAGATGAAGGCATTTAGGTAAACTGACCCAGCTACAGACTGGAAACAGTTTATGATGATGAGTAAACAATGGTGAAAAGTTATATTGCACAAGTATCCTAGCAAAGTTAAAAAAAAAACAATGAAAAAGAGAATAAAAAATTAACCAAGCACACCTAAATGTCTCATTGAAAAATAAAAGTTTGCATAACCACAAAGGCTAAAAGTCCACAGTTAGTATTAAACCCATGCAACTAAACCAGAGCTTTAACAACAAACTTGCCTTATTCCAAAATTTGGGTACATTACCATAAGCAACTAGTATCATAAGGACCAACAGTGCACATTAATTTTTGTCTCTAAGGTTTTTTAAAGTATATTTTTAAAATAGTTAATTTTTGTTTGTAAAAATTTTACAAAGATAATTAGAATATTAATTTTTATATTATTTCTGTAAACATTGGACTATAAGAGTGTTCATTAACAGGGTGTCCAGCCAAACTATATTTTTAAATTCCCAGACTTTTCCAGGTTTTCCAGATCCAATTTACTTTTTTCCAGACCACTATTTATCGATATTATGTATATTACGAAAATAATTTTCTAAGATCACAGATTAAATAGCATGTTTTTTTTCTAGATACATACACATTCTGAAGTTGTATCACTCAATAAAGGGATTAAATAATTTCTGCCTCCGAGGAAATGAACTATTTTAAGTTAAAAATAGATTTCAGTAAAATTGTATTGAGCCATTAAGAGATTGCCTCAAGCAAGAAAGATTTAAAATAGTTGTGGGACAGACATTCTTAGTTCCTTCTAAATAAAATGTAGGCCTAGTCAAATTTTGTACATATGAATATCCATGACTCAACTTTGGCTAAAGACACGTGGCAGAAGGGTGGAAAGACACAAAACTCACTTGTTGACCTTGAGAAGTGATATAAGTCTGCTCAACATGGACAATGGTGTGGAAGTGATTACAGCTAGGTATTAACTGGAAGAAAAGTGTTATTTTGACTACTGTGAATCAAAATATGAGGCTTTATATAGACGAAATATAAAATTTCCAGAAATTTAATAAAATTCCCTGAATTTTCCATGACTTTTCCCTGACCAAGCAAATTCCCTGACAATTCCCTGTTTTCCAGGTTTTCCAGGTCGCTGGACACCCTGATTAAACTAAAGGAAAGTAAATGTCCGTGATTTTCAATGATGTAATTGGCAATAAATGTTCACAATAGCTCAAATAGGGTTTAAATAATACAATCTGATACATGTCATATTGCATTCTTGTTAACAGATATAGGCATTAATATAGTATGTATAGTTAAACCAAATTTAGGATTAAAAAATTGTTATAGATTACTTCACAATTCTATTCTCGGTGACATCTTCCCTCATAATATTGACACATTTTATTCATCAATAATATGATATGAAAAATTAATGGCTTATGTAATAGCACCAGAAAATGTGTTGAAATTCAAAATTCAGCTGATTAAGAATTTGATGAGAAAAAAAAATGGAAGAATACGTCATGTTGGAACTATTAATAAAAAATATTAGTAGCATGTTTATCATTTATATCAGTATTTTTGTTTCGAAGTTGCCTTTAGTTTTATATTGACTGAAGTACCGAAAATTGTATGGCAGAGTTGTGATTTAAGTGAAGTAGGTTTGGAAAAAATTGATTGTTTGGCTAAAATTAATCAAATGTGTATATAATGAGTGTTTTTGAGACAATTAGTGTGGTCCGATACAAAATACCAGATGACATCTACCTTTAACGCATGTGTAATGGGCCAGTTTCGCATATGAAACTGACCCCATTCTGGTCTAGGTAAGTGTTGTCTTGTTTAATATCGAGGCACACTAAATCTAACTATAAAACTGGCCCTTAGAGAGGAATAGTAACCAAACTTATTTTGTCTGTAAAATCTCCCCTTGAAGTCTACAACTGGGATTTAAACATAACTCTTCTGAAGAACCACAAAGAATCTAAAGAAAGCACCAGCATGTCCGAAGTTTTGACTATAGCAAGACTACAAATACAATTGCAGTATTTTAAATTTTAAATTAAATTAATATTAATTTATAAATACCATAAAGAGACATTAGGCATAAATAGCTGTAAACCAAAGAACACACACAGACATGTACCCATACATACATAAAAACACAAAACTATATATGTACAAGAAGCAAGTTAGAAGTTTACAAAAAACAATTGTTATTGTGAAAAATGACCATCAGTGTGTACATGCAGAAGAAATGATCTAAGCCTTTTTTTTAATGATTAAAAACAGATAGGCCTAACTGGAGTGATGTGAAATACAAAAAAAATATCAATTTTTAATCTTTGCCTAGGTATATTTTCAAAATTTTGTATATATTTTAATTTTATATAATTTTAGACAAACATATATAAGTTGGTTCTTTAGAGATTATTAAAGAAATCCAAATGTTAAATATTATAAAAATAGACATGTTTATATATATATATATATATATTTTTTTTTTTAATTCCATACTTTAGTTAGTGAGTTTCATGTGCAGTTGTACATTTAAAAATACAATGTTAAAACCAACAAAATTATTATTAAAGCTGAAAAATGTAAAAATAGTGTATTTACATTAAAAGTGATGCTATCAAAAGTGATAGAAACATGTACAAATAAATGTTTATGAACAATAGAAATTTTATCTAAAATACATTTTAGTATGGAACTTATGATTTTAAACTCTCTTCCACAATTTTAATAACCATAGCTATATAACAAATCACATAGTGTTACCAACTTTAGTTGGATGGAAGTACAAATCAAGTCAACATATTTACTACAATAAATTTCAGAATATCCAATTGTACCTATGAAGCTATTTAATTACAAACAAACCTTACAATGACGATTTCACATAATATTCTAAAACATATATTTTAATATCATATGGAAGTTGTTACTCTGGTAAAGTTTTACTTAGAAGTAAATTATTATGAGGCCCAGATAAATGTCTAATCAATTCTTGTAATGTTTCAAATGCTAATTGACAAAAACAACAATTGAACCTCCCTTCTCTGCCATCGTGAATCACATTACGATGCACTGAACATAAATGTTTCAATAAATGGGCTTTTTGTTTGAACATTGCCACACATAAACGACAAGCAAAAGGTTTTTCACCTGTATGAACACGAAGATGAGTCTTTAAATTCCAACTCATACCGAATTGTTTTCCGCAGTATTCACATCGATATTCTCTAACTGGAAGAGTTTTTAAAGACGACTTTGATGGATTACTTGAGCTCGTGTTAGCAGGAACTTCAGTTTTGATGTGTGTTTTATGAGGGGAAGGTTCTAGGCTGGAAGGATTCTCTGAACTCGCTGATGCTTGTGTATGACAAAGAGCCCACTTGCTCCATGGGATGTCACCACTACATCTATGCAAATAATCTGATATCTGAGAACCACTCTCTGCACTAACACATTCATATTTAATATCCTTCATTTTTGACCGAGGTGATATCGGAAGCTCTTGATTGGGAGGAAGTGAAGTAATTGGTGAAGACGACAATGCTCTGTCAAGAAAAGGTGGAGCTGAAGAAGACACTGGGTGGGCAATTTGTCTTAGGGAACTTTGAACAACACTTCGGTGTGGAATTTGTGACATTTTATCACTATATGGTGCACATAAAGGCACAAATGGTGGATTTTGGGAGGGAGAATTATGAAAGCCAGGTCGACGTTTTCTGTGAGGAGTTACTACATAATTTTCTGGTGACGACTGCATCAAAGCACCATCCTCAATTTTGTTGCCATCGTCTTGAAAATTTGTATCAGAGTCTAAATGAATTTCAAGGGAGAGAGATTTCCGTTTTCCCCTAATATGATGGTGGAAATGTGAAGAGTCTTGGAATGGTTTCATAGAGGTTTTTTCGATTTCATGGTGGAATGATTCATTGTCTTTATTACTTAAATCTTCAACAGTATTTGAATGTTGTAGCACAAGCATTTCCTTATCATTTGAATCCTGTAGATAGCAAAGAAAAAAATTAATGATTTTAAAAACTAATACATTGTAAAATAATTAATAACAGATACACACAATAAAATAAGGTTGGTTCATAGCTGCCATGAAATATTTAATAAAAATTATTAAGATTTCCCTGTGACAAGATTTAATATAGTGTATGGCATGTATTATGATTTGTATGTATTTTCATACACACATTATGAACTCATCCCACACCTAATGTAAAATGGCATAAATAAACATTATGGGCAGAATACAAAATAAAACACTCAAATACATACTTTAAGTTAAATTTCTTAGTAATAAAAAATACTCCACTTAGAATGTAGACAGAATACACAAAATATGATATAATTAGCTTATTTTTGTTTATTTTGACTATCAGTAGGCTTACAATTGACATAAAAAAGCAAACTAGGCCACTAAATGAAAAAAGTGCAGAATACTTTAGGGAAACAGATATAATCAACTACCATTCTTGTGATTTTAAGTAAACTAATGACACATATGTGCTGAGTATTTTAGAAGGTTATTAAGTACTAATATGAGTAATAACAAAATAGCTCCCAGTTTCAAATTTGAAAGCACAAATTAAATATAGATTAATAGAATAGTTAGAATTTTTAATAAATTGTTCACAATTAAAAGAGACACACAGTATTGTAAAATGAGTACTATGGGTGAAGAAGAGATACAGTAAGAACACAATGAGGTACACTATTAAAAATGAACTGGTCAAAGGCCAGCTCCTCTCAAAGACAATTTATAAAAATGAAAGGTAAAGGATTAAATATAATGCACAGTTGGTGTTTAGCATTTATTCATTTATTTTGAACCCTTTTCTATTAATAATATTATTATTTTATAACTAAACTTTTTTTATGTTTGCCACTTTTATAAAATGAATTATATTTGTTAGAATGGTACATATGCGAATAATAATATTTTCTACGTTTTTTTTCTCTTTATAGTTAGCTAAGTGACGGGTCTAGGATTAGATGTGTGTCACCGCCATAAATTATGATCCTCCTAAAACTTTCGTCACTACCATTAATGTAGCCTCCCTCAAACCATCTTTCTCCGACTTAACTCATATATTTACGTGATGAGTGAAGGAAAAACAACTCCATGGTGTCAGTCCGCGAACAAGCTATACCAATCGAGCGACCACCCCATGTTGGCAGAGTGTGCCAATATTTACAGATAGAGGGTGTCATGTGGTCCGCCCAACCAGGCCGTTAATCTGTTTTCCATACCGTAAACTACTCCTTTATTCAAAAACTTCCTCAATTATCCTCAGGAGGCCGAGTTTAGCCTGTTCCAAACCCAATGCTTATCAGAAAAACCTGGAAGCACCGGGAAATAAGCCCAGGACCTCAGGATCTGTATCCAAGAACTAAAACCACTAGACAAGAGAGGTGCTTGAAGAACAATCAACACGTGTAAAAATAACTCCTCATCTCAAAACTTCAATTGATATAAAGCCCCAGGTATACCTCTACAGGAAACACAGCATGATCAAAGATCTGCAGATTCAAGGTGGGATATAGCCACTCATAAAATTAAATAATCCACTTTTTCACTCAAGCCTCAAATAATTGGGATACAACCACATTCATGGGAAGGGATAACACCGTCGAGAATGTTTCCCAAGGAACAAATGTTCTGTTGATATATCCTAGCCAAAATATTAAGTCAAAAAAAGTAAACTAGAACATACAAAGATAATAAAAGAATTTAGTTTTACTTTGTATTATTTCAATAAACACTGTTATGACAAGATAAATTGAAAAAAAGTTTGGATTTTATTTTAAGTGTTGTAAGATTATGGTTACATAAATATTGTGAAGAAAAGTGTTGAGGACACATTAATGTAGGATGCTTGAGCTTATTGGGAGTGTTTTTTTAAATTAGTTCTTTAAATAATAAAAGGAGAATATCCATTATAAATACTTTTTAAGAAACATAATAAAGTTTTGTTGGATATTGGGAACATAGTTACGTGTTCAACTATACTTTGAAAAATAGAATTTATATATTGACTTGGCAAAGTCAAAGTGCATTGAAGATTTAGGAATATTTTAAGAGGTAATCTAGCCACAAGACTTTGTATAGGTTTCAAATCCTAGAGTGGCTAAGTTTTAATTTTTGACTAGGTAGAAAAGGAATTTATGAGCAAAGGAACCTTGAAAAGAGAGAGAGAGAAAAAAAAATCTATGGCTTGTGATCAACATAGCCAAATTGATTAATGCTATAGATCTAAACATAACATTGTGTGGCATAGAGTTAAGCTATAATACAAGATTTAAAAAAATTACGGCTCACTAAATATACTGCAAGCCAAAAGGTAAATAAACATTTAAAATAGAATTAATCAAATTAAAAATATCCATATTTTTGATATTCCTTAACACAAACCTTTGAACCATTTTCCAAACTAGAAGAATCATTAACACTGTCTAGAGCTTCTCTATCAGAGTCTGTTATATTGTAGGAAGCCGAATGTCTTCTTCTTTTACAGGAGTTGGTCATAGACAAATTTACAGGATTTAAAGAGCTTCGACGTCGTCGGGATGAGATCATTTTACTGCTTTGAGAAGTCGTTGAAGATTCACGGAACACAACTATAGAAAAGAGTAAATATGACAAGGGTTTATTGTAAATAAAATAATTATTTATAGGTTTCAGTATTAGTGCTAACATTAGTTAATTAATTGATAAATTATAAGGATAAATGTTGTTTTGGTTTAAAACTTTTTTTAAGCACTGTGTCTTTATACCTATTTGAATAATACACCTATGCACTAATTATGGTTTTAAGGATAAGGAAGGTTATATTTATATTAAATGTACCCACATTTATGTGAAGGAAGAATGGAAAACCATTATAGAAAAACCACCCTCATCACACCCAACCGAGATTTGAACCTCAATCTCCTCATTATTGGCAGTTTAGTCTACTGTGAAAGTGACACCTTAGACCAGGGTCTTCAGCTCGTGGCTCGCCATAACATTTTTTGTGGTTTGCCGACTCATGAAAAAAACATTATTTCAAGAGAAAAAATGACAAATAGAGCTATATATATTTTACATAGTTAAATAATAAAATGAATATATATTTCAAGTTATTTTATAAACGATGTTTGATTTACATGTAAGGAAAAATATTACGTTTTTGTACAAATGTACCTTGAACCGGCAAATGATTACTCTAGTAGAAAAGGGAAAGAGTACTATTTTGGGTTTGTTCGGACAGTCGGGAGTGATCATGTTACTCATCACCTCCGAGACATTTGGTACATAAAAAAACTTTCAATCTTAATACTATCGGTAAAGTAATGAAACCAAACCAACAAGAGAAACAAACTTTGGCCCTTGGATATAAAAAAAAGGTTGAAGACCCCTGCCTTAGACCATGCAGTCACCGAAGCGGGTAATTTTAAACTTAAGTGACTAAATATCAGAATATACCCGGGGTGTACCAAATTGAGCTAGGGGTAGTTGAATTTCATTTAAGTTAAGAGCCAAAATATGTGTTGTAATTTTAAAAAAGAAGATTCATATTGTAATTGTGTAAATAAAGTGAAAGTTATGTGAAAAAACGGCCCGGATTTAAAGATTGTAAGATACCGGGCCAGCAAACACTGAATAAATAAATAAAAAAAAATAAAAAAAAAAATATCAGAAAAAGAATAATTGGGGGAAAGGAATTTTGTGAAATTATCATATATATATCTTTATTTTTATTTATAGTGTTTGAGAGAATGGGAGAGTAAGAGCATAAGAGAAGTTGAAGAGTAAAAGAAAGGAAGATAGTTTTTTTTGGTACACTGCATTTTACTATCTGTACAGGCTATCCAAATGCTTATACTGATTAAATAAGGATGTGGAGGGTAGAATTTATAAATAAAAATGCAGCCAAATTTGTGTGGAGAGAGAGGTAAACCAAATAGGAAAAACTATCTTATGCACTCTCAAATGAGCCCTGACCTCATTATATTAACGAGACCTGCAAGCATCTTAGATATATAGGTTGCAGACAATACCATTACCCAATGAATAATGGAATGTTAGAATGACCCCACCAGACAATAAATATGACTTATAAATATGTTGATGAACAATGTAAAATCTTGGCTGGAGAAGTAATGTTTGCAGCTGTACCTCTAGTGGGGCAAAGATAAAGGAACATATTCATTTATTTAGTAGCATGTCTTACTACCCGTTCAGATTATAGGCTTAAGTACTAATTATGCTAATGGATTAGAAATTGGGAAGGTTGAATTTAGAGGAAGAAAACCCACATTTGCATGTAAAACCATTTAGAAAAAACCAGTTCATCTGTCCTCAGCAGTCTAGCTCAACACAACTAGCACATTAGCTAACTATGCCACCAAGGCCGGTATTAAGGAAAATAGATACAGGATTTACACCCTATATAATTAAAGGTAAAGAAATGAGATATAAGATTACTGGGCAAAGATGATTCTGAGCCCAGGCTGAATGACAACTAGAGTTCTTCATGACAACTAACCATAACGTTTAAGGATGCTATAAAGCAGTATGGGAATCCAAATCATATATATTTAAAAAATAACAATTCAATAAAATAGGTTATGCCAAAGAGAATTTGTTTATTTGCTGAATAATACATATTGTTTTAAATAAATTAACAAAACAGTAATAAAAACTTGTGCAAAGTAATATACATGATAGGTGGCAAGGAAGTAAGTTACCAGATACTTTTAGACAGTAAAAAGGAGCGAGATGTTTATGTCAACCAACTAAATGCATGTCCCACAAAAGAGAAACATCATCAAATAGGAGTAATGACTTTTTTTAGTGAAGCTGAAGCAAAGGAAAATATAACCTTGGTAAAAACCAAGGTTACTAAATGCCAATAGAAGAAAAATTTAACCTTAGTAAAGGCAAAGTTAACAAGGCAAAAAATATTATTGTTGCTTCACTTATTGAAGTAAATACTTTTGACATGCAAATAAAAAAATGAATTATTTAATATTTAACACAAACATACCTAATCACTCTGTTCCCTTACGGGATAGGCAAGAAACTGTGCATATATCTCAAAAAACAACTCCGTACTTATTCTATCCTCACTAATTTTCTCCACACTTCCTTATCCTTGATACTCCCTCCATTTACACAACATCCATACAAGGAGTCATACATGCTCTTTTATTCTTAAGGCCCTTAATATTTTTTTGTATATTTAATCAAGTATAAAAACACATTAACGTGACAAACCTTGTTCGTTTTTAGCTTTAGATATGTCTTGGTCCTCAACATCATCACCTATGGTCATCTCCTGTACGGAAGAAGAACTTCCACATGATTCAGTCTTGATAGATAAAGCCTCAGTTTCCTTTTCATCCTGTAAACTATTATCTACCCTTTCCCCTTCCTTACTAAGAATAATATCAGGTATAAAGTGCAAAGGTTCTGTATTTCCATCACATTCTTCTGCATCCTCCCCTTTCATTTTAGAGATTTGGTTCCCTCTATTGCACAAATGGGTGAAATTGATTCCATCCCCATTTTTGGGATCGCTCTCGAACCTTGAATTGCATACAGAACTAAAGGAATTCTTGTCTGCATGTGGCAGACAACTATTATGAATTACATCATCCAAAGACTCTTCCCCTTCTTCTTCTTCTTCTTTTGACCTCCTCTCCTCTTTGGATTGGTGAGCAATCCAGCTGGAGCATACAGTTCGTCCCAATTCACATTCAAAGTTACAACTAACATTATGTTGCTTGACACTGCTAAATTCTTCATTTTGAATATTTTCTTTCCTATTTTCTGTGAATTCTTGGCATTCTATGTCCTTAGATTTTGTAACATTATCTCTGGCCAAACATTTTCTAGAATGGGTACCAAAAGACACTTTCCATAAAGCAGGGGAATAGTTAGAAACTTTAGCATTTTTACTTGAGTCAAGTAGTTCTTCAGAGAACAATGATTGCTTGATCACATCATTTTGCATAAGGGTTGATTTTCCCTTTTCGTGGTGATATTGTTGATGGTTAAGACAAAATTCAGGTTTAATTTGAAGTAGTTCAATGAGTTCCTGTAACCCTGAGATGTCCTTGGACTGAAATTTAAAAACAAAATTACTATCAAGAAAAACCAAATTAAAAAATTCTTTATTTAAATATACATAGTTTGTTAGTGAATATTTCAAAAAATAATTGTGAGTTAGTTCATGGACACTTTTGAGTTTTGCAGAAACTCTAAGAGCTCACTCACCTTGAAAGTATAAAAAATGAATGTTAATAATGCCAATCAGTAGCAGTTCTCTAAAATAAATGAAAAAGAAAATTTAAATTAGTAATTCCAAGCCAAACATCCCATTTTCAGTTAGGCTAAATTAGATAGTGTATATTTTATAAATTTCGTGGGCCTTGATTGAATTTGAGTAGCTTACACTAAAATATTTTTATTTTTATGATTACTTATATTAATAAACACATTTTCAGTTCATGGCCAGACACCTTAAGATTTTCTTAGTCGTTGGTTGACTACAGTAGACCCGTGGCTTCTTTGGTGCTGACTGACAGCTCACAGCTGACTTCTGACAGTCAACATTTAGGTATATACCTAAATTTTTACTGTCAGAAGTGACAGCTGCTAAACACATGTTTTTGCAGATCATATGGTTTGGCGTAGGGATACATAATTTGGTCTGATAACTTCTCAAAGCCGTCAGCTGTTAGCTGTGAGCTGTCACTCAGCACCAAAGAAGCCATAGGGTTACTGTACCTTTACAGGGCCATCCAAAGAGGATGGAGGAATCAGGGAGGGTGGGCAATAGGGTAATTTTGAGAAGATCCCAGCTTTGTCCCAGTCATCCAAAAATTTCATTTTTACAGCTGCAAGTCTTGCAGCAGCAGAGTTGCACATGCGGGAAATGAATTTTATTTTTACTGAACTAGGTTATTTTAAAACTTAACATTAGAAAGCTCAGAACAATGTAACTTAGTAATGTAATAAAACTAATATTTTATCATTTACATAATTTAACTATTATATTAATAAAATTATCTAAAGCAGTGGCACCAACTTTAGCTAATTTGGTGGTGGGGGCACGATTAACTGGTAACTGGCGCTATTTTCAGAATAATGTGTTTAGTAATTTTAGTAATTATAAAAATAAAAGTATTTTAAGGTAAGCTACTCAAATCTTAATCAAGGTACACAAAATGTATAAAATGTACACTAATTAATTTAGCCTAACTGAAAATAGGGTGTTTGGCTTGGAATTACTAATTTAAATTTTCTTTTTCATTTATTTTAGAGAGCTGCTACTGTTAGCTGTTAGTTTAAAAGTCATGTGCTGATTTATTCAGTCAGTTCAGAAAGTGCACATTAAATAGTTAATACCTTAAATAAATAGATAAATTGAATAAAGTAGTTTTTTTCACTATTTAATAAAATCCATACTCAAGAAGTGGACCAATGTTTGTGTTCCCCATCCAACAAGAGAAATCACTCAAATGTAGGTATATGGTTTATTTAAGGTTTTGTATTCAAACTCCAGCCTCCCTGTTCTAAGTAATTGAGTAAATTGCGAGAGTGACACCTAAGACTATGTAACTGCTGATATGAATATTATATTACTTTTTTTAAATATAATTAGAATCATGTTGTGTACATGCACCACCCATTAAATCTAATATAAATAAATTGTACATTGCACTGCACAAACTTTCTATCTCTCTTTTGACTTAAAGACACATTTATGGGAAAATTGGAATGATTTGTGAAATGAAATAACATGAATTGTTTCAGAAACCACTTCAACAAAGAGCATTAATACAATAATATATAGGTTTAGATAAACAATGAAAAAAAGAGGAACATCTCTGTCCACTAGAGAGCATAACATCAATTTAAATTGTCAAAGAGCTCCATAATATTTGTTTGTAGCTCAAATTATTGGTTTTATAAAAGTATAGTCGAAGCAAAAAATTTTAATTTTGAATAGTACTACAACTTTAAAATGAAAAGTTATTTTCTATTTCAAATTGTTGAGATATGATCATGAAAATTGGAATCTTCATAGGAAAATAGGATTCACCATTTTGTTTGTAATGTTAAGCAATACCTGGATACAGAGTTTAATAAAAATTGTTAGAGTGGATTTATAAAAAATCAAGTTTTTATCTTTTTTGCCTTTCAGTAAACAATACTTAGTTTTAGGGTAAAATATCTAATTCCAAAATCCCCTTTGGGAGAAACCTATGAAAACCCTAGATAATAGGTTTCAACCTAATCGGTAAAATGGTCTATGCTCTAGAAGGCCGAGATACAGAAAGACGGTATTGTGAATACCACCCTTTTGGTTTCAGGGGGTCATGAAACGTTGACATTTATCAAAATCCCGAGATAGATTTTTTTTCCTTATCACAATACTTTACTTTCCAAGAGGCCAAGAGAAAATTATAAAAACAGGTAATACCTTAATGAGTAAAAATTAATGTTTCACCTGAACAAACACCTGTCCTGTGTATAGAAAGTCTAGTAAGTGTCTCATATGATGTGCCTCAACTCCTGGCAAATGGATGGTAGCCCCGCACTCCCCTTGAGGTGGCATCTCCTGCAAGATGTGTCGGACAAGTGGACTGACAGAAGCCAGTATTAGCTGGTGGGCGTGCAGGGGAAGAGCGCCATCACAAATGAGGGTGACATCAGCGTGGGATTCAGCCAGAAACCAGGACCTCACTTCGTCTGCAAGGGTGGAGTGGTGCTTGCCATAGTGGAGCGTCAGGAGGTCTTCCACACTGTCACACATGGCTCGGCTCCACCTAATTACAACCACAAAGAAATGTTGGGTAATCACAAGTATCATAAGCTCGCTCTTTTTTGGGAATGATACAAAAGGGGTAATGGTGAATGTTGTTGGATGAAGAGAGAGGAGGAGGATAAGTTTACAATTTAAATTACAATTTTGAACACGCTTACTTACAGTAATAAACATAATGATGAAATCTGAAAGGAAGAAATTAAATTAGCGCATATGGAACTAAATTAAATCTTGAACTACAAACATAATTGACAATATTAGAAATTTTTTGAAGTGAATTAAATATAATTGAAAAATGACACCAGGACATGTGCATTGAACCCGGGGTTTGGTTTACGTGCCAATAATCTTACCACTTAACTGTCCAGGAATCATCCCCTGATCAGGATCATTCTTCATTCATAGTTTAAGTTAATCTGTAATGGCTGTGGAATTAATTTGCTCCTAGAGCTATTATTGAATCACAGCCCCAAGCATCTTGGGCTTAGCTTTATGCTGACACATGTACCTACCAGATTTAATTGTGCCAGGTGAGCAACATATATAAAAAGATGGAAATTAGCTTTGGTTACAGATATAGCCATCATTGGGTACATCTTTCAATTAAATAAAATCCAGTTGAAAAATTACACCTGTCAAAGGAGTCGAACCTATGTGTCATTTTCCAGCTATATTTAATCTAAGTGAAAGATGTATCAAGTAACGACTGTATTCATGACTAAATTAAATTTTCATATTTAATTATTTATTTAATAAAAGAGATTTAGTTTCATATTAACACGCATGAGATCCAGAATAAAAATAGTGTCATTAAATAAGACATTGGTAAGAAGAAATTGACCATGCAAGAACTAATTCATCAAATAAATATACATATTTAATTTACAAGCTGAAGGCAAAAAATTCTACATAATAATTTTTTTTAGCAACACATCTTACTACCCGTTTGGGTCATACACTGATGTGCTGTTACACTAAAGGTTTTATAGACTAGAAAGGTTATATTTATAGGAAGTCTACCTGCATTTGCAAAGAGGGAGAGTGGAAAACCATTTTTGGAAAGAAAAAACCTCAGTACACTCGAGTGAGATTCGAACCTCGACTTCTCGTCACCAGCAGTCCAGTCTACTGTGAGAGTAGCGCGTTAAGACTATGAGGCTACCGAAGTGGGTTACATAATAATTACAATAGATAATTTGCACAAACTTTGTCAAGTAGATATTCAAAAAGAAACTTAAAATATTTTGATTTGTATTTTAAATTAGTATGGGTCTAAGTGTAAGATTTAAGGCACGTGTTTTGCACAAATTTGCACCTTATTTTTAAAAAAAATGTATTCATATATGACAGATTAATATTATTTCAGTTGATTGTGTGCATTATTAATTTTTCCAAGACAATATTTTAGTGCTTATTTTTATATTTGTGTAGGAATTTATATATTATAGAATAAAATTCAAATTTGAATTGTATAGTTAACAGAGATGCATTAGATATTTCTTAACTTTAGCCAAAAAGCATGATATTTTGACAACCCTATCGTTGAAACATATTGTGAATCATACATATTCTAATTTTCTTTATTCTATGTTGATAGTTATTGTTTTATTTAAATTTATTACTATACTTTGTAGCTAGTACTGTAAAATGAATAAAAATAAAAGTAGTTGTGAAAAATTATACATATGCAAATATAGCTTGGACAGCTCACCCCTCACCCATCTGTTTGGGGTCACTAATAGGGTTAAAAAAACATAAGAAGCAAGTATGGAATTGTACAAGTATTTATTAGAATAACTTAACTTTAACTAATATTATTTTGAGAGAATTTGGAAAAGTTAATATTTTAGATATTGAACATAGACTTTAATATCTTCACTATTTTCAGGAACTTTCCTAGCATTGGTTCTGTTCTCTACCTATTTAGAAGCAGTTTAAGTTCTCTAAACATGAAGCATATTTATGCATATTTCCCAAAACAAAAATGTTTGAGAAGTTTAATATGAAGGCAGTAATTTACTCTCAATACTATGTTAATAAATGATGTTACGGCACCTACTGCAAATGATTGATATGATTATGAATGTATAACTAAATATAATATTTTAATCAAATTCTCTTAATTTAATTTAATGGAACTACATTCAAGTTTGGTATTTGTCTGGATATTTTTAAAATCAGTACTGATGGTCGATTCTGCACTTCTCATCTGATCGCTAAAGTAATATATTTAAATAAATATACACAGTTAATTCTCCTAGAAAATACAATGGATTAGTATTATGGAATTTAAAAAGAATCAGCGAAAAAATTAATGAAGGAAGGACTATAGTAGCAAAGGAAGAATTAGTGTCAAGAAAAATGTATCAGGGATTCAATATTTGAGTAACATTCGACCCATGGAGTCCTCGAGATTTTAACAAAAATGTTTAATTGTTCCCAATTTTGAAAAAAGAAAAAAAACTGATTATTTTAGCATGTTGTCTCTATGTGTACTTATGGAGATCATAAATTTTGGGAGTAATTTAAAAAAGATCATTATACATAATATAAATATTTCTAGCTGATCTTGATGCACGATGCAAATGGCCACTTACACATAAAAAGAAAATAAATACATAAAAATACATTTGTTCATAAGAGTCTTAAATGTTTATATATTTTTTTCATTTATTTGAGGTATTTAACGTGCACTTCCTGAAAGATTGATTGTATCAGAATACGACTCATAAACTAACTTAAATCTATAACAAACACAACATCTAGCCCCCGGCCGTTAATTCATCACTGTTAAAGGGGAAACCCACATTTCGCCATAACCTATTTTGGCCATGCCGAGAATTGAGCCCGGGACTCTTAGCTCAGTAGGCACATCGGCTACCGACTAAGCTAAGGTGTCGGACAGTTTTGATTTAATTAAAATAAACTTATGGATAAGGTATATATAGTATGATTTTGGTAGGAAGAACAGTAGAAGTTAGTTACTAAAGTTACTAAAACCATTTTAATATATTCATACATAAAGTCATGTCCTCTGCAGATGTTACTTTTGGTAGATATTATCAATACCTTTCAAATAACACAAATAATATAAGAAAATATTATTATTGTTGGCCTCAAATAAATATGTTTTGATTTTCTCTACTGTTCTTCCAACCAAAATCAGTGTATAGTAATAGTTTATGTATACACATATATTCCTAAAACTAGCAAGCTATAACATCACCACAAGCAAAACAGCCTGCAAGGATCTAATTTAGAAATCTCACAACATATGCTTTCGTCAGTGTTGACAGGAGTTTACAGGGAAAAAGTTTGGTTGCTTGGCGGTGCATGATAATGCTAGATCACCACAAGTGATTTTTTTACTATTATTTACCTAAACCATTCAGTTAGTGTATTGTAACTAAATATAACTTATTAACATAATGCATAATCAGTCAATATTCTTTAAACAACAAGATTAAGAGTGATTTTTTTTCCAAGTAAACTAAAAAAAATTCCTAGAATCAGCAAGATTTGGGATAGAGTTAGTAAACAGTACCATCTTAAAGTTAAAGGCTATTTTCAAAATGTCTGGCTCCAGCACTAAGAATTGTTTTATTATATTTCTCAACACAAGTAATAATCTAGTGCATAAAAGGTAGAAGACAATTTTCCTTAAGTTTGTGCTTTTAAATACAGCAGGAGAGTATAACCCAAACAAGTCATAAGATGCAGTGTTAAAATATACATAGCGAGGCTATACCAATTAAGGGTTGGACTACTTTATATAACATACATAGGTGGTTTTTTTTAATGTATCAGACAATTCTGATTCAATTTCACTCATTTGTAAATAGTATGGTACATAATAATAATAATAACACACAGGTCAAATGTACCCAAATATAATAATATGGTGTATATGTTCATTAATCAAAGGTTTCACTGCTCTTGCGCACAAGTGGTTTTGGCTAATTTTTGTAATGTATTTTTAATATGAAGTTACCTAATAAATTGGAATATAAAAATGAAAATTTTAGGGTGCTACACCCAAAGAAATCAATACAGGAGGTTAAAGAGAAAAATACTCAACAATTTTGATCAATCAATAAGTGGCAAAGTAATAAATCTGTGACCAAACATACATGTAAATAATATAATATCTAATAATTCAAGATGGAACGCTCGAATCCCATTGTATTAGAGAGATTCAATTCGTACAAGTCTCAACAAAGTATATTTAAAACAATTTATGAATTGACTAGGAATAATTTTAAGCAATAATGGCAAATGGTAAAAGTAATTAAGAGTTGAGTAGTTAGGGGGGGGAGGGAGAGAAAGAAATAAAAGACAACATTGAGTTAATATAATTAATCTACATAAAGAAGTGTTCTAGTTGATGTTTATGATGAAATAAACATGACAATCAAAATGGTATTTTGTCAATAGCTTTTTTTAAATATTTTTTTACTTTGAAATTGTATATTTTTAAGGATTTGAGGATTCAGATTCGAGATTCAAAATAAAGTTTAAGATTCAATATTTGACCCATTTCTACTAATAATCTAATTTGAAAAAGTAACCTAAATATAGTAAGAGAATACTTAAGAGCCAAGGGCAGCTCATAGGTTACCAGGACAAGCAAGGCTTGATGGGACGGTGGTAGGAAACTGTTCAATAAGCCCCACTTGCCAGAACAATACACACAAAATATTGTAATACAAATATGTATGTTCATTGGCCTTGAAGTTCAAAATTGTTACCGAGTGGAAGAAAACAATAATTAGTACAGTCCCAATAAATCTTGCTTGCCTTGCAACAACCCACAAGCCATCTTTGCTCTGACACCATTTTGTACATATTTTTAAATATATCTTACCAAATTAACCAAAGATTAATGAAAGAACCGGTATTTTTACTAGGGTTATTTAACATGCCCTTTTTTGAATAGATTGAATATATAAATAAATTACTTAAAAACTAAAGATTCTATCTTTTGATGGCCACATGGTTTAAGGCACTAATTTTGCAATAGACTTGATTGACAAATATGGGGCGATCAGGGTGTGAATTCTGGTCAGGTGTACTGAGGGTGGTTTTTCTAAACTACTTTCCTACTCTCCCTCCTCGCAAATGCGGATATATATTCTCTAAATTCAACCTTCCTCATCCCTAACTTATTAGAGTAATTAATACATATGCATAAAACTTGATGCAGTGCTAAAATACTAAATTCTAGACGCTGCGTTGTCTCTCGCCCATTAATTCGACACTGTGAAAGGGGGAAAACCCAATGTCAATGATATTAAGTTTTTCAGACTTACCAGAAATTAAGCCCAGGACCCTTGGGCTCATTAAATAGATGCACTACTAAGCTAAGATTTTGGGTAAATAAGAGGATAACTGGTTTAGATGAACTAATCCTAGCTATGACAAACTCTTCATTATTTAAAGGTCAATCAATTATCATTGCATTGTATTTATGAGTAAGATTTATTACAGTAGGTACCCACTTCACAGTGTTCCACTAATACAGCAGGTTTCAAATATATATATGTTCACTATGTTCGGTGCTTGTCTCGCTTTTCTGACATTTTTCAACATGATGTGTGCAGCAAGTGGCTTTGGTCACCATTTTATGTTGGTAATTCAGTCTATTCATAGTAGTGATGGGCACTATCAAATGATCATTTAATAGTTTTCATTGAATTGTTTTTATTTGTATGCTTTATATATGATAATGTAAACATGGTATTAGGATTTTATAAGCATTTGAAAGTTAAAAAAGGCTATGTTCAGCTTTACAGCGGGGCTCTGGAACTTTACCCACTGTATGAGCGAGGTCCTACTGTATAATCGTTGGATTCTTAAAAAATCAACCACTTACATTTAAATATTTTTTTTCAATTAAATATTATGATATATAAAAAGCACCATGGGTTGTAAAAAAGAATCTTGAGGGCAGAAAATGTCCTTTAGAATGTACATTGGGAACCCCTTCTTGAGAGAATTAAACATTTCTATTTTTTTACTGCTGCATATGAAATAAAGCACTTCAATTTCTTTTTAAATGTAAGCAATTTGGCTGGTTTTATCTTTTGATGCAACCTTTGTTCGAGTAATATGAATTAATGAAACAAGGTGAATAAGTTTTTATGTAATAGTGAAATATTGTTATGGGAAGGATGTTGAGAGTCTAAATTCGTTTTTAGCACCTTGTCTTACTACCCGTTCATGTTATATGCCTATGTACTAATTACACTAATGGGTTAGGGATTGAGAAAGTTTAATTTTGAGGAAATGCACCTGCATTTGTGTGGAGGGATAGTGTAAAACCATTTATGGAAAATCACCCTCAATGCACCTGACCGGAATCGAGCCCCAATATCCCCATCTTCGGCAGTCTTGTCCAACACGAAAGTAGTGCATATTTTGTAAATTTAAAAATGACACCTGGACACGGGAATTGAACCCGAGACCTTTGGCTTAGTACGCCAATGCTCTTACTACTGAGCTATCCAGGAATCGTCCCATGCTCAGGGTCATTCTTCGCTCATATTTGAAGGCAGAGTCTATGATGGACTTAGAGAAATCGTCGGCTACAGAAGAATAACCCTGGGCACAGGACTAATCCAGGATAGCTCAGTGGTTAGAGCATTGGTGTACTAAGCCAAAGGTCCTGGGTTTGATTCCTGTGTCAAGGTGTCATTTTTCAATTTTCAGAATATATCTAGATGGAGCAATCTTCACTAAAAAGCATAAATAATGGCTTTGGCTATTTGATTCATTCACGAGAGTAGTGCGTTAGACCACGCAGCCACAGAAGTGGGTATGTGTGGGTCTACAAAGTTTGGTTGAAATTTGTTGGTTTATGGCTTTACCGGTTTGGTCACCCTTGGGGGACGCTTTTATTCTTTATCTTAATAACAATTTTTTTTCTGTGGACGCTGGTATGGTAATTGGTAATAGTAGTTTGACCCACATTGGTGGTTGAATGGTCTAAGGCATAACTCCTGCAACCAACTCTCAACTGCCGATAACAGGAAGATCGGGGTTAGAATTCTGGTCAGGTATAATGAGGGTGTTTGTTATTTCCTAAATGATTTCTCTCTCTCTCTCTCTTGCTCTCTCTCTTTCCCCATGCAAATACAAATATCATTCTTCTAAACTCAACCTTCTTCATTCTTAAAAATTAGTGTAATTAGTACATAAGCGTATAATCCATACGGGTAATTAGAATATAGTTGTTTGAAGGCATATGAAACTTATCGAGACACTCTAGTGGAGATTATGCTAACTAAGTTTAGTCAGAACTTACCAAGTGGTATAATCGTTATAAAGGGAACATAGGCATATGTGCATGTCTTTAAACATATTACAAATTAGTATATTTTTTCCTTTGGCATAAAAAAACTTTGCAAGTTATATATGTATAGGGAACACATTTCATTTCACAACACACAAGCATAACAACAAGGTTAAATGAAGGACTATTCTTGTCATGCCAACAAATTAAAAGAGAAAGTTGAAGTAAATGAAAATTATCCTTGAAAAGTCGTTGTGACCTGTTATGGTGTGCGCACAATAATTTAAAAAGGGAAATATGGCAAAGTTAAAAGCTTGGACCTACAAATAAAAATAATTTAGCCTAACTGAGGTTAACAATTATTATATGAGTCCAAACCTTCCAGCTAATTAAAGTTAATGCTTGAACTTGATGACAGCTAATGCAAATGTATTTAATTATGAGGCTACTTGACTGCACTTTAAAAACTTTGAGGAATATAAGTAAAATTTTGTGTTGACTATGACATAACATTGAATATGTTTCAAAAGTGTGTGTGACAGACAAGTAACTAAACAAACATAAACAAATACTTACAAATATTTTAGATTAGGCCTAACTAAAAGAAATAATCAAAATGTGTGTGACATATTAAAAATAAAAGTTTTACTTGTGAGTATTGAAAAGCAACAATCCATTCAACACACATGCAATTTTTGAACAAGTTCAAATTAGATGTGTCACTTTTCAAATTGTTCATAAAATCTAATAATTATCACCTGCTATGCATATTAACAAATTTACAGCAGGGATAAATTATTTTTCAGCTTGACTCTGCACAATATTTATTTTTATCAAGCATGAATCATGAAATCATAATAGAAATAAATAACTACCAGAATGAAGTGATTAAAATATAATTTTGTTTCACAAATAAGATATATGTTTCGACTATTATTGTTTATGATAGGATAGAACAAATTTTAATTTAATAAAAGTTAAAAGTGAAATATATAAATAAATCATTTATTGGGCATAATGACCCAGAGTAAAATTTACAATTTAGTGTGAATACAAAATATATATTATAGAATTCCCTTACCTCCAAGTTTTCCTGAAACTACTGAAAAAAAAAATCTGACTTAACTGTTAAATACCACTTTTCTTTTGGTAAATAACAATTTTTCCATTTATTACATGTACTTTGGAATAATCTGTCTAGGTGTATATCTGTCCAGAAGATTTTTTGTACATCTTGATAAGCTAAAAAGATGAAATCTATATAAATTTTAGAGGAACTCCTCGACAAGCACGACACTATAATAAACACAAAAGATTTTTATAAAAAAAAAATTTTTTTAATGAATGTTAAGTGGTGTATATTTATGTATGTATGTATAGCTGTGAAGATTTGTCAAACTTAACGATAAGCTAGAAAGCAGAAATTTGGAGTGACTGTGGACAAAAAAAAAACTCAAAAACTATAAAAATAAATCTATTAATAAATTGTATATAAGAATGTATATCTATCTAGAAGATTTTTATTACTTTGCGTTAAGTTTATTCAGCTAAAATTTGAGGCATTTGTAGAGGAACCACACAAAAACTGCGCAAAAATCTGAACCATGAACAATACATACATACTGATACCGTTCCCTTAAGGGGCAGGCAAGAAATTGAATATATTTCAACAAATCACAACTCCGTACTTAATCCATCTTCAATAACTTTCTCCACACTTTCCCATCCTTGAATTCTCCCTTATTCAACAACATCCATTATGAGTCATACATGCTCTTTTATTAGTAAAACTCTTAATGTTTCACTTTTCCCCACATTTGTCTATAATAACAATTATATTAAAATATTATTATCAAACATCAAATGGTGTCTATATGTTAAGTAAACGAGTAAGATCAATAAGATAATCAAGGTATGGTGAGTCTAAACTTGCAAGCAGGCAACAAAGATAGGAACATCTCAAAATTGGATGTGTTTGAATAAATGTAGATCTGCATTGTTAAAAGTCCATCCCCATTCTCAATGTGGAATGATGTGGAACCTATCAATATTGATGTTCACCATGAAAATTAATGACCTAGAAACATGCTATCAATAGCATAACATCTGAAACAATAGAGTCTAGACCTATGTCTAATAGTATATGAATGCTTGTTTAGTAAATTATTATGGCATTACCGAGACATAGTTAAAACTCTAGTTCTGAAGTTCCCAAAAGCCCATGACCCACTAAAACTCAGATACATAAGTTGCAGTACCCACTTTTATTATTATTATTATTAATATTATTATTTACAAAACATAACAAATATATGGTAGGTCTTATAGTTTAATGACACAAAAACTTTTTTTTGAATTTATTGTGCATAATTCTGATAACATTAATAAGAACTAATGTATGCATTAGAAAAAGAAAAATAATTTGTATAAGTTTATCATCACTGTTTCCAGCCTATCTGTTTAGTAAAATCTCCCTCTGTCCTTCCACCATTCTTCCTCCTGTACTCTCTTCCTCTCACTTACACACTTTCTGCTATCTGTTGCTCCCTCCCATCTCTTCCTTGGTATCCCTCGTGGTCTCTTCCCTACATTCTTCATATCCATTAATCTTCTTGGAATCCTCTCCCCTTACATCTTCATTACATGTTCATATCATCTCATCCTAGATTCCTAACCATCTCATGTACCCCAACTCTTGCTTGACTTTACATCTTCAATCCGAATCCTATTTCTCCTGGTGACAGCATGCTCCTCAAAAACTTTATTCCCATGGCCTCTAATTTCTTCGTTTCTCTTTTATCCAAAGTCCAAGTTTCCGCTGTATATGTAATTATAGGTATGAAGTATGCTCTATACAGCACTTCCTTACACTTTAGGGGCACTTCTAATTTCCAAAGTAGGTCTTTAACGCCCCTTTATAAAACCTCTCCCTGCTGCCCTTGTTTCATTATATCTTTTCTGTTGCCCCCTTTTGCCTCAACCTCACTACCAGGATACTTCACGCACGCTCTTTGCTTCTTTCAACTCTTACTCCATCCAGTTCTTTCATCTTTCTTGGCCGTGTTCTCTACCTTGTCATCACCATCACTTCACTTTTCGCAATACTAAATTTAATTCCATATTTTTTCACCTCCTCAATCCATTCCTGCAGTTGTATAAGTTTATGTAAATCTTTATTTTTACAAAAAGACAGCGCTTCTGTAACTTAGTACCATGTTAAAGCATTATTATTATTATTATTTAGCACTGCGTCTTACTACCTGTTCTAGTTATACGCTGTAAGTACTAATTACACTAATGGATTAAGAATTGGAAAGGTTGAATTAAAGGAAGTGAACCCGCATTTGCGTGGAGGGAGAGGGGAAAACCATTTAGGAAAAACCACCCGCAGTTCACCATGTAAAGCAGTTTTGTCAAATTTTGTCTACCGTGTTAGAGCAAAAACCATGTTAAAGAAGTACCAGTACCAGTTCATATGAGGGTTCTCTGTAAGCAAGACCATGATGTAATCAAATGTCTATCAAGATGACTTGGTTGTGCCAAAGTTTCAGTGAGGAATTATATAACTTAATGAGAGAATTTTCTTAAAGTATCATTATATCGTTAATACATTCTTCAAGAAGGGTTGATTCTTAATCCACAGGTTTCTGATGTCTGAAAAATGTTCCCTCATACTTCAAACCAAAGAATACAGACTGTTCTTAAATAGCAGCTGATATTTCTAAATTAAATCAATTCCTCGGAAACAGTATAAGAGTAGCCTACTCTTTAGCCATTAATTGGTGGTGATAGTACACTTTAATAAAAAATAATACAATTATTTATGTTTCTTTCAAGATTCAGTTTATATGTTTGGTTAAACTCAACATGCTCATATTCTTTAAATTAAAAAAATTACACCTACCAATTACATTTGGCTTGGTATGCCACTGCTCTAGTTACTAAGCTATCCAGGATTTGTCCCGTACCCAGAGTTATTCTTCCCTTCTATTTTAAGGCAGCATCTGTGATGGATGTGTGGAAACCGTTGGATGCATATGAGCAATCAACTAATATCACAAGCTATCTGAATGCAAAGCCATATCTTTGACTCGGGAGGGCTTTATGCTGCCAGTAGTACAATGACAACTGTATGAATGTGCATATCATCATGGATTAATTAAACAAGATTTTACAGTTATAAGTAAGGTTATAGACGCATCTAGATAGCATATACTTTAACTGGAATAATACACGAGAGGGCTCCTGGCTGGCCCAATGCTAATATTTAAGAGTCCATCTCACAAGTGATTAACCTGGAAATTGGATGAAAAACTATGATAAAACCAAAAAACATAAATACTTAAGTGTAGTTAATTTTACAGTAGCAAAGTTGAAATTAGTTCAGTAGTTTATTTCATTTTACATAAAATAGCTATTTTTCAATATTGCTTCACATATTTTTACTTTCTCGCTATCTTACAGGTAGAGAAAGTATTGTGATCGTCAAAAAAATTGAACTCAAGATTTTGAGGAATTTTGATATTTCATGACCCCTCTCCCCGAATCCAAAACAGTGTTTTTTGAATATCCGTCTGTCCGTATCTCAGAGTAGAGCCTAAACTATTTTACTGATCGGGCTAAAACTTGTTATCTCGAATTTTCATAAGGTTGGCCTGGGGGGTTTTAGTAGTTGGGTATCTAACCCTAAAATTAAGGATAGTTTACAAAAGGGCAAAAAGAGAAAAAATCGATTTTCTAAAAATTGGCTCTAACAATTTTGATAAAATTTCATTTCTAAGCATTAATGAATATTACAAACAAAATGGCTACTCTTAATTTTTCTGCAAAATGACCTTAGGGTTCCGATCTGATGCATAAATTCTCATTTTTTATCATATCCCCAAAACTCTTTGAGATTTGAAATTACTTATCATTGTAAATATGTGGGTCTATTTATAATACAAATATTTTATCTGAAACATATTTTTATAAAACCAATAATTTTTAAGCTAAATACAAATATATAAATATTTTTTAACTTTTCGAAGATTTAAGGCAAAGTATTGCAACCGTCAAAAAAATCTAACCCAAGATGTTGATGGATTTCAACATTTCATGACCCCTTGAATCCTAAAAAGTGTTTTTGCAATCAGTCTGTCTGTGTGTCTGTCTAACCCTAAAATTAGGAGTAGTTTAATAAAGGGCAGAAAGAGAAAAAATCAATTTTCTCAAAATCAGCTCTAATGATTTTGGTTAAAATTCATATCTAGGTGTTGATTAACATTATAAACAAATTTGCTATTTTTATTTTCCTATGAAAATGACTCTTAAGGTACTTTACAGACGCGGAAATTTCCTTATTTCCGCAACTATTTGTGATACTAAATAACTTGTCACAGAAAAATTGTAGTACTATTAAAAATAAAAAAACTTTCATTTGAAATATATCTTTATAAAACCAATAGTTTCGAAGATATTAGCAAATACATTAATACAATTTTGTGAGCTTTAGTTGTGCAGACACACTACATAGGTTTTAGCGCACTAATTCTCTAATTCCATAGAGAAAGTAGACAAGTAAGTATTTCAAAAAATTATTTTTTCTTTAACCTCTTAGGGGAAAATATGTTTGTACATCAATGATAATAAAATGTCAAAAAATTTAATACAAAGTATTGAACCTTGTGGACCCAGTATTAATCTTTTTTTTTTGTCCTAATATTCTAGTGAGGACTTTAATTCTTTAAAAAGAAAATCATAAAATTTAAATCTGGGAGTCAAATATTGTTTAACATAAGTATAGCGCAATTTGTGCTTGAGTTTGCTAATTTATATTATTTCGTTTCACATATATTACAAGTTTTGAGTAAATATCTCCATTTTTTAAACACTGGAGTTAGAAAGTCTGTGTGGATTTTATATTCAACTCACTTTTTTTTGTGTGTCTATTTTAGAAATCGTTGCTTGCACCACTGCTGCTTGCGGAATTTCCTCTTGAATCAAATTATTGCAGGTAGAAGGTACTTCACCAGACCAATAGGTGTTATGTTTTCATAAATAACTATTTTTTAGTTACACATTTATTTCAGGGGTGGCAAAGCTTTTTTTAAGCTAAGGCCAGTAGATTGTTAGAAATCATTTGACGAGTTAATGTAATGAATCCCAACCCTTTCCCCCCCCCCCCCCCCCCCCCCCCCCCCCCCC